>CAJNDV010036819.1:39538-68296 GCA_905221635.1 Symbiodinium sp. CCMP2456 | reverse complement strand
CCCTTTGAAGGAACCCTTATAGTACCCTTTGAAGGAATCAATGCGACGCCAAACAGCACGGATTTGTCATCCAGCGGCACAGGGCTTGGCGGGTCGCAGCTTCAGAGATTGGGGTCCCGGACCAACCTTGAACCCCTTTTTAAGGGGTTTAGGGTTTAGGGTTTAGGGTTTAGGATTAGGGTTTAGGATTTAGCGTTTAGCAACCCTATTATAGAACGACATGAAAAAAACCCTCATCGTAGAAAGTTTGGGGTATCATTCTTCAAAGCTGTTTCGGCACACACCAAAGATGCGGTCCTCCGTCTCCTGAGATGCAGAAGACAGGAACAGACATGTTTCGGGGAGGGACTACCCGGTTTCCCGACGACCCACCTCCAGAAAGGTCTCTCCGTCTGTCGGGGACCCTTTGCGTAAGTTCCACCATATAACCCCTACACCCTAAACGGCCCTAAACACTAAGCCCACATGTTAAGGGCCCACAAAGACTCGCATGTAGACAGAGAGTGCGGCTGGGGCTTAGGGTTTCAAAATCAGAGTTTTCAGGTGTTGCGCCTTCACCTAAACCCCCAACCCTATCTCCAAAGAGCGGGCTTGCAGTTGGTACGGAAAGTCCCGTGGCGTTCGGCTTGGGGGCTCAGGCCTCAAATGGTTTCGTCATCCCTCCAGCAGCTTGCTCGACTACTCTTGCGTACAAGGCCGCGGGCGATGGACTGTCGCCACCAGTAACCCCAAACCCTACAAGGCAACCCGAGACCCTACAAAGTAACCCAAAACCCTGCAAAGTAATCCCAAACCCTACAAAGTAACCCCCAACCCTACAAAGTTAGTAGGTTGTGACCCCTTAACTCTAGGGCAGAGCCCTAGTACAGCAGGCTGTTGGATCCCCAGATAGCCCTATATACCGTAAAACCCTAACCCCTTTATGCCCAAGGTAAGGCTTGGCAAGAATTCAAAAACCATATACCCTGTTTTGACGGAACCCGCCAAATTCTACACTCTGGGCCCCTCACCCCAAGTCTATTATAGTTTAACATGGTCTAGTATTATTCTGATATGTTAAAGTAAAGTACGGTCTGTTATAGCCTGTTATTATTCTAGTCTGTAAAAGACGTCTCTGAAAGTCGATTAAAGCATGTTTTGGTGTACTACAGTCTATGAAAATACATGATGGCAGCCCAAAACCGTAAACCGCCCAAACCACGGCCAGGCGTAGGGCTCACACTTAGACTCTCTCGATCAAACCAAGGATCCCAGTAAAACCCTGGACCCGCCACCCTAAATCCTGTAGGCTAATTGAACCGTAGCAAGCCTCTCCGAAACGCACCCAAAGCTTGCACGTGGCCGCGAGGAGACTGTACGAAAAGTTCGATGCCAGAAAGGCGTCGCAGTGTCTATATCCCACCATGAGCCACCACGCACATTATCGTCACAGCCCAGAGACGAAGCTATGCCCTCAAGCCCTAAAGAATTCTAGAACCCTTTCGGGATTTCGGGTTCAAAGTGCAGGCATTCACTTTAGGGGTTTAGGGGAGCTATAAGAGCGCTCCTTTCAAGGGGTCTTATGCCAAACCCAGAGGGTAAATCCCACTGCAGCATTGGATCCAACTTGCAGTCCACGGTGAAGTCTTCAATATTTTGGAGCATGCGCCTCAGATCACAAGAAAAGACTCACCTAGATCAACCTCAAGGAGCATATCTCATGCGGATCGCAAACCACCTCCGGGGTTCTACGGCTCTCGCTGCTGCTCTGACTGCTTCTGGCTATTACAACTGCAAGCGCCTATACTCGTAGGGACCCTTACGGGGGCAAGGGGGAGGGGGGTAGCGTACTGTACTTCCTTAAATAGGCATAGGATCCTTTGATATAACACGACCACGAGCACCAATCTCAATCTTCGCCAGCACCCGCACAGCACCAGCACCAGCACGATAGCCACCATCACCACCAAATGCAAATCCCTGCCAGCACAACCACCTCAACTCAACCACCGAATGCCCTGAGCCCTACACCCCAAGCCCTTGCAACCTTTTAGGCAAAGTCACACGTACTTTAGTTGGGGTTGGACTATATCATCTGTCACGACTCTACCTACTACTTCCCCTGGTCCTTCAAGTAAACCCAATCCGGGACACAAAGCAAACCCCTGAATCTGAAACCCAAGCTTTCAAGCTCCATAAAGTCTTAACCTTAGTTGTTTGGCTTGTAGGCCCTCAACTTCGACTTCTGAACCGTAAACCTAAATTACAAAACTCGCGCATGCATCCTCAACTTCTCACGGCTTCGGCCCTTAGAGCTCTGACCCGCTGCTTGAAGGTTTAGGGGTCTTAGTAACTAGGGTTATAGGTAACATAACTACACCTGCAATTGAGTATAACCCCAATTCAAGTGCTTATAACTGTACTTAATAAGTCCCATGAAGCTCCAAGTAAGAATCCCATAATATTTGTTTTCGTAGAAGGCAGGGTTTCTATACTAGGAACCATTATTATGATTTGGGGCCGTATCCCCCATGACAGTACCTAGAACCCTTTGTTACAGCTTGAACCCCTAAACCCCTAAACCCATAAACCTAACCCCTAAACCCCTAAACCCAAAACCCCTAAACCCTAAACCCTAAACCCTTAAACCCCTAACCCCTAAACCCTAAACCCCTAATCCCTTAACCCTTAACCCTAAACCCTAAACCCTAAACCCTAGCCCTGAACCCTAAACCCTAAACCCTAAACCTGGGCCCCTTCGGCTCTTGCCAAGCTGCGTCTCGGTTTTGGCATCCCGGGAGCCGGGTGGGCGGACGTGGACCTGCCGCGTTGAGGGCTTAGGGGTGGCTTAGGGTTCTATAGGGTTTAGGCATTAGGGTTTAGGGTTTAGGGTTTGGGGTTTGGGGTTTGGGTTTAGGGCTGAGGGTTTTTAAGGGCTCTGTAAGGCGTACCACAAGGGTGTCATGGGACTTTGGGCTCAGGGTTCTCTAAGGATTCTATAAGGGTACCACAAGGGTAGTATAGGGTATAGGGTTTAGGGCTTAGCGTGCAGGGTTTCGGGGTCTAGGGTTTAGAGTTTAGGGGTGTTGGGGTTTAGGAGTTTAAGGTTTCGGGGTTCAGGGTTTCACGACATTCAAAATGGAAAGGGTGCCGGTTTTGGTTTCAGCATGTTCCTTCCGGATGTGTCTTGGTTCGCTGGACGAAGTTATGAACAATCACGCAACTCACCGTTCGATCTGGCCGCGAAGAACTACCACTCCTCTCGCTCTCTCTCTCTCTCTCTCTCTCTCTCTCTTTCTCTATATATACATATATACATATGGAACAAAGCCCTGCACTTGGCAATGCTTTGCAGTAAACCCAAAAATCTGCAAGCCGGTCTCGTTCCAGCCCGTTTGCATTTCTATGTCGTGCCGTCGCTCCCCTCAAGCACCCTTTGCCCTAAACCCTACACCCCTAAACTTTCAAACCCCTAAACCCTAAACCCCCGCCCCCAAACCCTCAACTCTAAACCCTAAACCCTAAACCCTAAACCCTAAACCCTAAACCCTAAACCCTAAACCCTCAACAACCAAGCGCCTCCAGCGCGGAGATGCAGCGATGTCTCGCTCCGGAGGTCGCAACGTCCCTCGAAGCTTCCGGAGCTGGTTTAGGGGTTTAGGGTTTAGGGTTTAGGGGTTTAGGGTTTAGGGTTTAGGGTTTAGGGTTTAGGGTTTAGGGTTTAGGGTTTAGGGGTACTACAGGGGCTACCATAGGGGCTGCTATACGGGTTCTATAAGGGTTTAGGGTTTAGGGTTCTATAAGGGTTTAGGGTTTAGGGTTTAGGGTTCTATAAGGGTTAATTCAGGCAAGAAGGGGCCCTAAACACTAAGCTGTTCAGGTTAGCGCATGGTTGGTGACGTGTGTTCAATGCGGGCCTGGCTTCGGTCCAAGCCTTAGTGGAGTGGTTGAGGTATATGGTGGTAATACAGACAGATATCAACCGCTATAAGGGGGATACCATACCATAGCTATAACCACCTACTCAGACTATTGCATTACGATTTTTGTTGAAGTGCTAAGGCAGATTGTGTAAGATTTGTTACGGTCTTGTCTGAGGGCTCAGCCTGAGATAGCTGGATAGTGGAAAGAAAGAATGGACATGATCTCATTTTGATTTTGAGAAACGGACAACTTTAAGTAATCCAGATCTCCATCGTATGCCAGATGTTGCCAACCCCGCCTTGCTAGCCGGTCTTTGCTTCGTGCCCAGAAACACCATCACAGTGGCACAGCATAACAATCCTCATTCCACTGTCACCGTCGCCAAAGTCATCCCCGATCTCTGAATACGAACTCCTGCGGCCGAATTTCAGATCCCTCCCCGTCCTCTCCTCTTCGGCCCTACCTGACCCTATAAAAATCGACCTTTTTCGGGTTCCTTATTATGATTTCCTCTTCAAGTCCTGAGAAGGGAGGTTATTTGGTGTTAAGGTAGCCCTAGACTGAGAGCCCGTGCTTTAAGTTGCTTCCATTGCGCAGCTGCGTCGCCACAAAGCGCAGCCTGCCAGGGAGTCATGTTGTAAACCCAGCCCCAGCAAGAGATTCGATGTGTCGTGGACGGTAATCACTTGTACCTGGTTCTATCATGCTAAGGCACATGGCGTCATGGTCGTCATCATCATCGTCATCGGCATCGTCATCATCATCATCCTTATGCCACCCGCGACAACAATCATGATCTGACGAAGATTCTCATCTTCCTGACAATCGTCACCACCCTAAAAGGGACAAAATCAACCACAGCTGGTACAGGTTTGGGGGTTTGGGGTTTGGTGGTTTAAGGGAGAGGTGGCAAGAGTTTAGGGAGATGTGAGCACAAGCAGAAAACATGCAGAGCCTCTAATGTTGCGATGAGAGCCCCATGTCCGGCGCACATTCACCCATACCTAAACCCTGAACCCTAAACCCTTCACCATAATCCCTAGCATTCGCATTCATGTAGAGTCCAGGTACATCTTCACCAACAAACCCTAGCCATCCAAACCCTTGTACGCGGCGCCAAACCCTCCTACCCTGAATTCCAAAGCCCCAACCGCAAAGCCCAAAATCGCAAAGACCAAAGACCTCAAAAGGCCCAATAGGTTTAAGAAAAGTAAGAGCGGCTCATAGAAAATCCACAACCGTAAGAGCTGAGAGTACCGGCGCTTGAAACAGGGATCGAAAGAGCTCGAAGAGTAGAAGCTGCAACTGTAGACAAGCCCTAAACCCTAGACCCTAATCTCTAACCCCAAAAACCCTAAACCCTAGACCCTAGACCCTGGACCCTAAACCCTAAACCCTAAACCCTAGAACCCTAAACCCTAAACCCTAGACCTCCATCGGATCGCACTAGCCAGTTCAAAAGCTCTTGCAGCAGGGGCCCCAAAAAGGAACCCCTAAACTGCAGGGCTTAGGATTTAGGGTTGAGGGTTTAGGGTGTAGGGTTTAGGGTTGAGGGTTTAAAGTTTAGGGTGCAGGGTTTAGGGTTTAGGGTTCTATTTAGTTTATTTTAAACCCCGAAACCAAGCCCCTAAACCCTAAACCCATATAGAGCCCTTAGACTAGAGGAACCCTGGCAGTACCCTGTAATTAAAGAAACCGTTGGAGTACCCTTTAATTACAGGAACCCGTATAGCCCTTATTGCTTACAGTACCCTTTCGCGGCACCTGGAGAACTGGTCTTGAGGAGACGCCGAGGTCTGCAGGTTCTCCTTGTTCTCCCAGCGCACGGTGCTGCCAGCCTTTCCGGATGTTTGGGTTTAGGTAGGGTTAGCCCTAAAGGGACTCTTGAAGGAACCCCAAACCCTTCTGAAACCCAAACCCTTAAAGCAACTCTAAAAGGAACCCTGGGCCCCAACCCTTAAAGGGTGTAACGTCTCGGGCTTAAGGTTGAAAGTCTTGGGTTCGGGGTTTCAGGGCTCAGGAAGTTTAGATGCTTATTAGGAGTTATGCGCCTTAAGGCACTTTCGGACTTGGGATTTGTGATGGCAGTGCAAAGCATCGTTTACCCATTTTTGTTACCCTATAAAGCTTTGGGGTTTATTGCCGTCGCGCATTGGAGCTAGGAGCTGCCAAGGTTTGATTTCAGGTATCAACTCAGAAGGGCGGGCTTGGGGTTCAGAGTTTAGGCGGTTTAGGGGCACACAAGAGTTGTAGAAAACCCTGGCGCCACTAAACCACCCAGTAAATGCAGAGACTGAGAGCGGGAAGTGGACGACGGTCGTGTCAGACGTTGGTGGATGGCTAGAAAGATGATGCTGTCTTGATGGCGGTGATGAAACTCACTGCTGCTGCAACACTATCTTATATACTGCGGCCTGAGCCTAAGACCTGCGACTTTCCAGCTGTATGGGTGTAGCGTTGATGCTTCGGAGCCCTCAAAAGATGGGATGGGATGAAAGGGTCCATGTGGCTGCAGCTTGGGGCTCAGAAGGTCCGGGTGTGAGCTTATGCGATTTTGGTAGGTGCCAATCTAGAGGCCTTTTAAGGGAGGAACCCGAAGAAATACTGCTACCAATTATTCGGGCTTGTACAGTGTGGCTGCTGGTGCTACTACGGTCTAGGCAATGGGGTGCTATGATTCCTTCTTATCGAGCGAGCTCGCTACCGTTGTTGATAGGCCCAGTCCTTCGAATTTCGACCACGTACCTTTATCAGCATCAGTAGCATCTAACTAGTATGTTACAACATGTCATGACATACGATGTCCGTGGCACTCTGCTGCAACCGATTGGTAACAGAGTATACATGACATCTTGTAGAGCTGTCAGGAAATGCACCACAGGCCCGCTATCGAAGTTAGGGATGCTGCTTAGGGGCCTTGACAATGAGGTTTCCTACCATTTAGGTGTGTGGATTAGAGGATTAGAGCATCGCACTGTCTTCAACTCTCCCTAGGTTTAGCATTCAGGATGCTGCATTTTCAACCAGACAGGTTTCAGGCTGTGTAGAGTAGCCGGCCTTAACCATGGCATTTGCCTGGTCAGAGGAGATGACACAGTCCTGGCTGAGAGCTTGGAAATTTGCAGAGCTCTTAGGTGGCGCCTTACATCGGTTGTAACTGGGTGCCTGTTTTATATAACTCTCACATCACTTGGGGTCAGGTGTTTGCGGCGGGTGTGGGCTCAAAGTGGGCTACTGCTATCTCACCTCGCTCAAACCCCGAACCCTAAAGCCCTCCTGACCATTTTACCTGCTCTGTGTCACAGACGGAGCTCTACGAGCTTCAACTGTACACATCTGCACACTGTCCACGCGACACACACTCCTATGGCTTGGGTTTCCCACCCTCGCTAAGGTTTAGGGGCTAGGGCGGATATACCCTTATGAAATCCCAGCAGAATAAGTATATGTTTAAAGAAGAAAACTAAACCATGCTATCCTTATCTAAAGCTTGAACCCGAAAACTCTCAGCCCGCACCCCTAGTCCCCAAACCACCCCTAACCCTCCTAGCCCCAACCCTGAACCTAAAGCTCTAAAAACCTTGTCAGAACCTAGTTAACCCCTTCCAAAGCCCTTTCAAACCCCTGTAAAACCCTAAACCATAAAACCCTAAAACCCTAAACCCTAAACCCTAAACCCTCAAACCCCAAAACCCTAAACCCGAAGCAACCCTTAAACCCCTAAACTGCCCGAAAACTTCTCACGCTTTGGGCCTCGTAGAGCGCTTCCACGATCCGGCTCCAGACCTTAAGATACTGCGGGCTCACCCGTTTTAGGGTTTAGGGTTTAGGGGTTAGGTGTTTTGGGTTTGGGGAGTTTAGGGTTTAGGGTTTAGGGGTTGGGTTTTGCGTTTGGGGCTTTGGGGGTTTAGGGTTTAGGGTTTTGGGTTTTGGGTTTTGGGGTTTAGGGCTTGGGGGTTTAGGGGTTAGGGGGTTTAGGGGCTTAGGGTTTAGGAGTTCAGGGGTTGAGGGTTTTGGGCCTCAGGGTTTTGGGGTTTTGGGTTTTGGGGTTTGGGGTTTTTACGGGGTTTCACAAGAGGCACTATGAGAGGTACCGTCAAGGTTTCCATGGGGTCCTAACACCTGGTACTACAAGGGAGTTTCGATGAGGTTTTTTGAAGGGCACTGCAAAGGAGTTTCTGTAAGGGTTCTAGAAAGGCTTTAGGGTGTTAAGGGTCTAGGATTTAGGACTTGAGTTTATGGTCGCAGGGTTTGGGTGTTGTTGGACTCACGGTCCTCTACGGGTTCAGAGACGGTGTCCTAAGTGATCGTGTGCCGGTTTTCAAGATTTTTACACCGGCGTTGACGGGTCTTGTTCGGGCTTCTTCAACGGCACACTCACAGTGTTTGGTGCTTCGTTTAGAGGCTCCGGGTTTAATTACGATGGCTCAGGTAAGGCTTCAGGGCTTCTTGCTCAAGATGTCTAGGCTGCTCCATAAGTCCATGGGATCAGAAAAAGTGACGGTGCCTCGGACTGCTGTGAGGTCCCGCCCAGGCTGCTTACTGCCAAAAGTTTAGTCTAAACCCTAAACCCCTAACCCCTAAACCGCTAACCCCTAAACCGCTAACCCCTAAACTCCTATATAAACCCGAAACCCTTCAAACCCTACTCCAACGCGAAAGGCGCCATGGCCACTTGGAGGGCAAAACCTGGTCAAGGCCTGACATCTTCAGGCCAAGGCTCAAAACCGGAGGGCCCAAAAGCACCAAGAACGGTTAATCTCAATCTAGGGTGTAGGGTTAAGGATTTAGGGATTTAGGGATTCAGGGATTTAGGGATTTAGTTTAAGGGTTTAGGGGCTCACATACTCTCTTGCCGAAGCCCTAGGAAATCTGAGGCCCGCACCATGCGCCAGGAAACGCCGAAGACCTGCTGCATGGCTTCACCGTCCGTCAACCTCGGTGAGGAGATAAGGAGAGGCTAGGGCCGGGGGTTAGGGCTTAGGGCTTAAGGTTTTGACGGGGCAGAGTATCATGATGCCTAGTCCGGAAAGAAAACCGTTTAGGGTTGGGGCGTTGAGCCGTTTTGCTCACATGATTCCAACAGAAGCAGCAGCAGGAGGAGCGGCAGCAGCACCCCGACCACCACCAGAAACCACCGGAGAAGCAGTACACCGAAACCGACACCCTAAACCCTACACCCTGACCCTAAACCCTGAACCTTTAAGCCCTGAACCCTTAAACCCTAAACCCTGAATCAAATACCCTGAACCCTTCACTTCGTCCCAAGGGGCCGAATGCGATGCGCGTGCCGCCGCGGCGTGGCCACTTCCGGAACACGGCCCGTGGTGCCAGAGTCCAGGTCCTGCTGCAGCTTTACTCTCTTTAGGAGCTATAAGGCAAACGGTTTAGGGTGTAAGCTATAAGGCAAAAGGTTTAGGGTATAAGGGTCTATGACGGTTTAGGGTTTAGGATTTATAGGTTTATGGGTTTCTGCCCTTATGGATTTGGGGGTGTAGGGTTGAAGCTTTAGGGTTCACGACTTAGGCTTTGGAGCTTTGGGTTTTGGAACTTGGGGAGGCTGTAGGGTGCAGCTCAGCGACTTCCCGTCCCTGGGAGTCTTAGAGTCATAGGTCTTGTAGGATGTATATAGGGTCTCAAAGGTTTAACAGGGCTTATGGGGGTCTACTGGGGGTACAAAGACTCTAGCTGCGGGGTTGAATTTCGGTCCTAAGCGGGGTGCACAGCTTACGATGGCACAGTGCTCGGTTGCGCAGTGCTCGGTTGCGAGGAGAGACACCCTCCCAAACTCCGAAACTAGAGCCCTAAACTCTAAACCTTGATTAAACCACAAAACTCCTGACCCATGAATAAACCTAAAATCACAAAACCACCGACCCCATGCAACCCTGAACCTCAAACCCCGAGCCGGAAACACGAAGTGCATCCATTTCTTCGCATCCCCGTCCAGATGGCGCAAAGCCGTCGAGAGGACCTAAACGCTGGCTTGAAGCTGGGAACCACTAGGGGAGCGATTCCTTCGTTCTTCTTAGGGCTTACGATGTAGGACAAGATGTGGAGGCTAGGGTTGCGGGTTCAGAACTGAGGATTAGGATGACGAGGTTTTAGGGTTTAGGACTCAGGATTGGCTTGGGATGATTAGGGTGTTAGATTATACAATTATCTCGGAAGAAAAGTAAGAAGCACATTATATCACTGCACAACCTAGTTGAAGTCGCCCTATACCCAAATCCCAATCCGGGTTTCGGCACGTCTGAGCCGAGGGGCATTTCGCAAGCCGCGCCATTCACCCATGCCTGGGGCAACCGGGAATTCGAGGCTGTAGGGTTAAGGGCTTACTCGCGAGATCTACCGAAATTCGAACATTTAGCTTCTGATGTGCTCGTTTTAAGACGTTGATGACCGTTAATGGTGAACTATTCGAACATATTCGAACAACCACCCGTGATCACCTCGGCAGGGTGCTGTAGGATTCTGGTGAAGTTTTGGATTTCAGCATGCGGCGGTCGCCCCGGTGTTTCGGCGTGAGCGTGCCCCTTTCGAGACTTCAGGGTGCAGGAACTCAGAACCACCAGCGAAAGCTCTGCAACAAACTTCTGGAAGAAAACCCCCCAATTCCCTCCATTCGCCTACGCTCAGAAATGTCTTAAACCCTGAACTCCTTTCAAACACGTTCAGGCCTTCTGCCACCCACCACAAACCCACAGAACCCTGCTCTAACCTTGCGACACCACGTGTTCTACAAGCAATAGAAAAAGAACTGATGCAAAATCCAACAAGGCCCCACACCCTAAACCCCAAAATCCTCATAGACCCCTCTAATCCCACAGCACCCTCAAAAGGCCCCCAAACCCCAAACCCTATGTAAACTCTGCAGCCCTGAACCAGAAATCTTACATCCAAATACCCTACAGCCCTGAAACCCCTAAAATCCCCGACACACTGAATCCGAAACCCTTATATGCCCTCAGTCCTAAACCCGAGCTCACTGAACCCTGAACCCTGAACCCTTAAACGACCTTTAGAGAACCCGTATAGAAATTGTATGCCTTATAAAGCTTAATTCTGGAAGCGTTATAGCCGCCCTGATAAAAATCTTGTAGAACCCCCACGGAAACCTTGTGGAACCATCATAGAGACCTCTTAGAACTCCTGAACGGAAACTGCAAGTTGCCATAGCCGAACACCGCCGTCCCGGCCTCGGATCATCTGCACTTACAAGTTCTTAGACCAGCTCACACAATGCTTTTTGCAATGGCTTTGAATCATTGAAGAGATCGAACAAAGGATTTTGCTAAGGCATTTGGGTTTTCGGCTTAGGGTTTAGGTTGTGGGAGGTTTCAGGCGATAGGACTCGGGCTTGGTGGTTTCAGGGGTCCTCCAAGCAGAGGGTTCCACAAGCTTGCTGAACGGCCTTGAGGGCCCTTCATTTATAATCTGTATGTGTAGACAGATAGATAGACAGATGGACAGATGGACAGATAGATAGATAGATAGATAGATGGATTACATACATGCATACATACAGACAGACATGTATACAGACATAGACAAACAAACATAGACAAACACTTACAGACACAGACAGACACAGACGGAAACAAGCAGACAGACAGAATTGCATACGTACTTATTCGAATACTACATACCGTACTTTATACGTGGATGTCGTTGACAACCGAGGATTCCGACACGCATGGGACGGTCTTAGAGTCGCTTCTGGGTTCTGAGTGGCATACTCCTTTGGCTCCACGAAGAAGTAGCATCCATTTCGCTCCCTTGTAAAACCGCATGTACATTGAAGTACACTACAACCTCGTCTCACCGACTAGCCCAAACAGTCCTGCAGTGGATGTTTTTTTTCCGCCCTTCTCCACATGATGACTTCCTTCGGTGGTTTCGTCACATACCGGGAAGAGGTCCTTCCCATGAATTCTCGTGCAGTTTGCATATGTACCCACAGTACTCAAGCAACTGCTGGTTCTCCCAATGGGCTTTGAGTAGCTCGTGCTCCTGCTTGAGCTTCGTAATACTGCGCTGCTTTGCTTCAACTTCTGCGTGCAGTCCTCGTCGACGCAGGCGGGCAGCTTGCCATTGCTCTGTGTGGATCTTCCTCGCCCGTTCTTGGCCTGCGGCGTCCAATCCCTTCCCAAACCTTTGGTTCCCAGTGAGGCCCGCAAGCTCAGCTCTGACTTCAGCAGCATTCTCCGGCGTCAGGCTCAAAGCGAGCTGCGCCTGCTTCGCTTTGCAAAGCAATCCGGCGTCCAACAGGCGTCGCAGTATCTGCTTGCACTTGGGCAAGCCGCTGACCCAAAGTTCGCGTGCATGTCCGCTGAACTTCTCAAGTGTTGCATCTATGCCTGATGTTGTCTTCAAAAAATCACGAAGACTCCGCAGCACTCGAGGATGCTTTTGCGACACTGCCAATTGCAGCGAGGCTCCGCCAAGGCACTGCTTGATACACCCCTCTGCATCAAAGAAGCCGGCAAAGTAGCTCCAGCTGCACGACCCAGCGCCCGCTGAATCGTGCTCCTTCAGCTCACGTAACTCGGCCTTGCAGTCCTCTCTTAGCGATTTTGTCTTTGGCCATCGGGCCGCAATCAAAAGCTGCTTCTGCTTCGTGATGCTTCGTAGTGCCAAGAGCCTTGCTGCTCGTCGGGCCGAGTCGCCGCAAACTTGCCAAAAAAGCACTGGCTTTATCAAGCCCTTGCCCCCTGCTAGCCGCGAGATGCTCCCACCGAATGCTTCGCGGAAGAGCATGAGAACTTCCGCCTGGTCGTAAGACTGCCCCACCACCAACTTGCATCCGGACAGATCCGTCACACAGCTAACGCAGCCATCCCCGTCGAAGAAGCCGGCCAAGTACTCCAGCCTGGCTTTCGCCGGCCGATGTGACGGCTCTCTGCTCACGGCTCGCAGCGGCAGGCTGTAGGTGCGTCCGTTTGCACAAAAGCACTTCAGCTTTGGCCATGGGAACTTCGTCAGCAACTGTCGGAGAGATTCAATCTTTCTTCGGATTTCCGGCAATGTGTCGTCGGGATGTGCAGATGAGCTGAGATACTTTGGCAAGTCTTGTTTTTTGCATCGGACTTCCTGCAATGTGTCACAAGGTAGGGTGCAGTGCGTCCCGGCCGCAGCAGTCGCAAAACCTTCTAGGCTGATGCCGGGCCAAACACACAATACCAGTAACAGACCCAAAACTAAGCCGTTCGACCAGCCTCTCAGGTGTCCCCGCTTCCTTCTCGCATACTCCACTTCTCGCATCACTGTGGCTGGTCGAACAGTTCAGTTACCGTCTCGGACGGTAGCGGGGGGGCAGCTTGAGCCCAAAACCCCTGGACCGCTGCGTCGAAGGAAGAGACTCCAGCAGTGGCACTGAGCTCTAAAACTGAATGTTCCCGCACCGTCTAGCAAACCTGCTAAGACCTCAAAACTCTGCCCTACCTTCAGACATCAACACACTACAGTGCACAGACCTTGAAGACCTTAAGGCATATAAGACCTGCTTTGCTGCCCGACATAGCTTTTGGTGACAAAGGGCCATGTGCAGGCTGGGGTTAAGGCTCAGGGCTTCGTGACTCTTGAGGAACGGGTGGTAACACATCGACTTCTCGGGCATCCAGGAATGAGCGGCAACATGGAACGGAATGATGTCGAGCATTAGAACAAGCCCTGAAAACCCTCAACAATTGAACCTTAAACCCTGAACCTTAAACCGTCTGCCTGCCTGATCTGAATGGTTTTGGGGCAGGATCGGTGAGCTCGCAATAAGGTTTGTTGCGCGGTTGGCTGATTGCGAGCGGAGTTGCACTAAGGTTCATTGGTGCCTAGCCTTTCAGGGTTTCAGTCTGCTCGACCCCAGCTTTCAAACTCATAGCAAAGCTTTATGATACCCGTTGAGAATTCGGGCTTTCGGGTAACCCAAAACCCAAACCCTTGTTCCCGCAAATCCTAAACCATGGCCTACGACCTCAAGCCCTTCAGAAGCTCAACACAGTCCTCCCAGAGTAAAGCTGGATACCGGGCCCTTAGAGCCTTAATGTAGGGGCCTGAATAATTAGAACAGGGTTTTGGGCCCGTTAATTATACTATAATTATACCAAGGAACCCCAAAAACAATATAGGTAATTATTTAGGCCCTTAGAGCCTTAGGGCTTCTGCTTCAGGGCCGTTCTCTTGCTCCTGCCCTCGCACGGGAAACTTAGATCCGAAGGACCTCTCCTAGGCTGCTGGGCTTGACCTCTCAATGGCTTTAAAGGGGCCGGCACGAAGTGCTTTAAGGGGCTTGGGGTTCTTTGGGGTTTTGTTTCCAGGGTGGGATTTGCAGATTGTTGGCTTTGAGGGTTAGTTCGGGCTGTCGCTACATTAAACCTTGCCAGCGAGAAGCGTAGAAGATGTAGTAGATGTCCTCAGCTGCAGCCAGGATGTGGCAGACTCCCGCCGATCATCCCTAAACCCTGCATCCTTGAACCCGAATTCTTGGAGACAAACCTATACCAGCTTAGAGGTATTGACATGCAAGGCTTTTGGGTTGCAGCGTGCACTGAAGGAATAACGGCATGGTGCTTCGGAACAGTAACAGGAAAGCTCCTACGATTGGGACTGTGACCGCGATAGCCAATCCGACAGTGCCTGCGACAACTGACGACGACGACGACGACGACGAGAGCCTCGGCTACGACCACCACAACGACGACTGATGCTACTACGTAGTGCTATTGCCGGCTACTGCGACTGCTGCCGCAGCTACGAGTGCTACTGCGACGGCTACTGCAACTGTTCGCGCTCCTCCTGCTGCTACTACTGCTGCTGCTACTGCTGCGGCTACTGAACATGCTACTGTTCCTGCCAGTGGTGGTACTGCTCCTGCTCCCGCTCCTGCAGCCTTCTACTGCTGATGCTGCTGCAACTCGTCTCCGCCTCCTCCTCCTTCTACGATTCCTCCTCCTCCTCCTCTCCTCCTCCTCCTCCTGCTCCTCTTCCTGTTGCTGCTGCTGCTGGTACTACTGCTGCTGATAATAAGTCTGCAGCTGCTACCGACTGTTGCCACTGCTGCTGCTGTCATAACTTATCATTGGTGTGGCCTCTTCTCGCAGTGTTGCTGATACAGTTGCCATTGGTAGTGCTGCCGTTGTGGACTCTGCTACCAAGTTGAGAACATGACCACAAGGTAGCAGTAAACTCCCTGGTCCTTCGGACTGTGTTGTTGCGGTTCTCCATATTTCGTTCGTGATGCTGGGAATCTAAATGTTTGATCTATGTATTCTTGTCTGCCATGTCTCGAAGAACGCCGTGAGGATCACAAGGCTCCAGACCAATCCGAGGCCACCAACGCAGGAGTAGCAGTCACTGGAAACGAAGGTGAAGTACTTCGTTCTGCCTGGCATCTGAGCACGCCCATATTATCTCCAATCTAGATGGGTGCTGCATCTCACCACATACACTGCGAAATGTTGCCGAAACTCACGTCTTCACCGCCAGAAATATTCAGAATTGGTTTCTCAATGCAGTCAAGCAGCGTAAGGCGCAGGTGTCTCCACAGAAGGCATCTTAGTCGCTCTGAGCTGCACATTCAACTCCCAGCAACCGACCCTCAAGCCCCCAATCCTAAGCCACTATGTACATGTTTTAGCTTTGGGGTGTAGGGTTTAGGGTTTAGGGTCCGCCCATAAACCCCTGCAGCTCAGCCCTCCCTTCAAAGGAAACCCTGATATCACGAACAACCCGGAAGAGCAAAGGACAGCGCATTCGCCGTCAAGAACGCATCTAACACTGCGCAATAAAGCCACCCTAAAGCCCCATATAAACCCTGGGCCAACAGAAGTGAAAACACTAAACGAAACAACATCTCGCGGACACCCTGTTGGAAATCCCCAAAACTCTCAACCCTAAACTCTAAACCCCCTAAGCCCTCTAAAATCTACACTCTAAACTCAAAAACCTAAATCCTAAATCACCTCTAAAATCCACAACCCAACCATGCCAAAAACCTTCAGCCAGCCTTCTCTTAACATGCCAAGCAACCGAACTCGAAGTCAGCGATCAGCGGCCTGGCTGGGGAAACGCTTCTAAGTTTTAGGGCTTCTGTGAAGGGTGCAGGGTTTAGGGTTTAGGGCTTAGGGTTTATGTTGAGGGTTTTGGGTTTAGGCTTTTAAGGTTAAGGGGTTTTTGGGGTTTTATAGAGTCTTTGTAGGGTCTTTACGGGTCTTGTCAGGGCTTCTCTTTAGCGCTCTTGTTGAGGAACTCGTAACCTTGCTACGTCCGTCAAGCAGACACTCCAAGACCCAGAATTTCGGGACCCGTTAGAGTATAGGGTTTTGTGGTGTAGGGTTTGGGGGGTTGCCAGGGCGGTGGGCTTCTAGCGCCTGTCGTTTAGACCGTAGCACCAAACTCTAAGCAAGAGAACCCCGGATTAAGGCGTTTGGGGGTCTGGGGTGTAAGATGCAGCCAGTAAAGTTTATTTAGAACTTTAGAATTAGGGTGTAGGGTGGACGACTTAGGGCTTAGGTTATGTTTTTCACTCAGCATGTTTTTGACGCTGCGCAGCGCTTAGGATAGATGGCTTCGAGAAGGTCATCACGTTCAACAGCTATTCCACGGTCGAAGATCTTGATTGACGGATCAGGGACTTGCATGTAAGGCTTTTTGACAAAATCGTTGTACGTGTGGTTAAGCATATTTCAAACGGGTTGATACCGTGCGTATGGCCTTAAGCCCTACATGTCTCTCATCCTCCGAGTACACTTAATAGTTCTGCAAGGCCAAGTTCTGAAATCTCATGGGCTGTTCAAAGGGAGCTTAGGGCTTATAGCTTAGGTCTTAGGGTTTAGGGCTTAGGGTGTAAGGCATAACCCGTAATAGTAAAGCCCAGGGACACGATAAATCGCATCTCGAAGAGGAAGCAGGCCAGAAGCCTGGAACAGGAGCAGCTGTCCAACATGCCTCCTGCTTTGCTTGAGCTTTGTCTAACACTAAACACCAAACCCTATAAAATAGTAGGGTATCAGCCCTTCATTCTAGGTTACATCCCCAACATCCTCAAACAAGAGGGTTTTGGACCGACAGGTGAATAACAAAAAACCCTGACCCCGCGGGTTTAGGGAAATTTGGGGTTTTGGCTCGGAGGCGTTAAACCTGAAGCGAGAAGTGTGGGGCCTGATAAACGGAAGCTGCAGGCGAGCTTCAGTTTCCGTGTTCAACTACGCAGATCAACACTACACTACCTTGAACTACCATAACCTACTTTACTTTTTTGTAGGTCCTTATTGTAAACCCTAATACAGAGTTTAAAGGGACCCCACAAAAAAGTAGGTTTTGGTAGTTTAAGCTAACTCAATCCAGCTCTCGCTCTACTGAGTTCTGGAATTCAGGGATTGATACTCTTTGCCTTCGAGAGCGTGTCCCTCAACACTATCGTTTGGAGAACTGCTGTGAGGGTCGGCTGGTATCGCTGGAATGGAGCTCCCCTCACAGTTCTAAACCCTAAACCCTAAACCCTAAACCCTAAACCCTAAATCCGAAACCGTGTAAGTAAAGGGCGACGTCAGGGGCGCCAATCTGCTAGTGCTACATAAGAATGATGGAGGAACTCTAGAAATCCCCCCGAACCTCAGCAGGACCAAAACCCTCAGCCCTCAAACCTCGAAAGAACCCTAAACTAAACTCCCGTAGTAGCCCAAGGCAAGCTGCATCACAATCCAGGCAAACTCCCGCAGCAACCGGACCTGGCAGTTAATCTTAGGTTCCAGGCTTCACGGCTTGATAGGATTGTATATTGTTTTCTTCGATTGTGCACGCTTGTTGGGTGCAGGGTTTTGGTTTCAGTTTTAGTGCCAAAAGTGCAAGGGTAACGTGAAGCTACCACTGCCTCGACCTTGTGGAGACGGATTGAGGGTTGGGGCTTCAAGTCCTACACATCCTCGGTAGACACCATGGAGCGACCGGATGGAAACCCACAGAAACGGTGCATGATCCTTGGACCTGCAACAACAAAACCTTACGGGAAAACTCTTCTCGGTGCCGGCCTCCTCTTGCTTCAATCCGGCACTGTCCTGATCCTGTACTGCAGCACCCTGCTCCTTCCATGCGCACTGCTGGATTTAGGGACGTGGTCTCCGTGAGCAAGGCCCCGATCGGCTTCCCGGGTGTTTTAGAAGGCATACTTAAATTGAACGAAAGCATTCACCCCTAAATCCTGAACCCGAAACCCTATTGAACCCTAAACCTCCAACCCTAGACCCTATACCCTAACAGTGTCAAACGGTTCCACTGATTGATAGGGGCCGAGGGCTCTCGCCGGTATACTTCTCGGTCCGGAGGAGCTTGGGATATCTGGGATTTGGGGTTGGGGTTGCAAGTTTTTAAGCTTGAAAGCTGCTTAGAACCCCGATGTGCTTCCAACCTCCGGTTCCGGTGCTTGTAGTCCTCCTTGGGTTTCTGCACGGTTGCTCACAGCTTTGCGGCTGATTTAGGCGGCAGCTCAAGCCATTTGGGGCGCATGGGCCCTCGAGAGTGCCAAACCCTGAGTCCCAAACGGCCGTAAACCCAATCCTTGTAGCCGAAGAAGAAACTCCGATATTGAGGCTGCATCCTAAACCCTAGACCCTAAACCATAAAACCCTGTTACGCACACCCCAAACCCTAACTCTTAGACCCTAAACCCTACGACCCTATTACGCCCTGAACCCAAGGGAAGCAGTCCAAAAAATCCTAAACCCTAAAGCCTGAACCCTAAACCCCAAACCCTCTATTACGCAGCGCCAGGGCCTCCGCGTCCCTTTCCATGCTCCTGCCGGATCTGCGGGCTTTTTAAAGCTCGGGATCCTCTGTTGAGAAGCATTTTAGGGTTTAGGGTTTAGGATGTAGGGTTTAGGATTTAGGGTTTAGGATTTACGGGTTAGGGTTTTGGGTTTAGGGTCTGGACACAATCAGAAGTAGGGTTCCTTCCTAGAGATGCCATACCGTACGGGTTACTGACAAAGGTTCTACAATTTCATCCGTACTATAGGGGCTTCAATAATCAGAATAGGGTCTGGGGTATATTTTACCATAGTCATAATAAGGAGCCCCAAAAACCCATTCTAATTATTTGGGCCCCTACATTAGTGCCGGAGGGCTTCAGGATTTGGGCCAGATGTCTGTTCAGGGGTTTGGGGTTGGGGTTTAGGGTTTTGGGGTTTTGGGGTCTAGGGTTTAGGGGTTTAGGGGTTTAGGGGTTTAGGGGTTTGGGGTTCAGGGTTTTGGGGGCTCAGAGTTTCAGGGCTTGGTGTTAACCTTCTGGTGCCGTCGTCTGTGGTTCTTGCAGAACAAACGTGGGAGGGAAGGGGGGAAAGGGTAGGCGATGGCCCGTACACTGCCCCGTTCAAACCTAAGCCCTAAACCCTATATCCCTAAGCCCTAAACCCTATGCCCTAATCCTCAAGCCCTAAGCCCTAAACCGTAAGCAACACATCAAGCAGAGTTTGACATCTGAGTCTCAGGTTGCAGTTCCGGGTTACCGGATTATGCGCCTTTAGTTGAATGCTAGGGTTTAGGGTTTAGGGTTTAGGGTTTAGGGTCAATGCTAGGGATGATGCCAATGCCAGGTGGCCAAGCACACTGAGTGGCCTCCTAAAGGCTGCTGCGGCCGCCAACAATGCGTGACCGACTTCGCGCATGTTGTGTTTGCAACGAAGAGGACGCCAAGCCACTGGCGACCTGGAGCCACACACCCTTAACCCTAAACCCTAATGGCAAGCTCTGGTTGATTTTATTCGAGATCTCCTTCTCTTGGAGCCTCTGATTCGGCGATGTTGGACCAAGCAGCTATTCATGCAGGGCTTGAGCAGCACCGGGCACAGGGAATGGAGGGTTTAGGGTTTAGGGTTTAGGGTTGGAGGCGTGATACCTCCAGTGATCATGGTCCGACGGTGCAGGCGGTCGTCGAGGCGATTTGTTCGCTAGGGTTTTGGTCCGGAGTCGCTATCATCCACGACCTGGCGTACGAAGCTGAGTAGGTAGGACGGTGGGCGGAGCAATGCTCTTGCTGCCCATCAGGCACAGGCACAGGCGGTGCAGACCCTGACCGGATGGCCATTGCAGATGATGGTAGTTCTCTACATTAGGGTCCCTTCTTAGGTCCCCAATATAGTACGGCACCCTTATCAAAAGGACCCCAAAAGGGACCCTAATTTAGAAAACAACCCATGTGATGATGGTGAAAGAGGAGGCCCAGAAGACAGCAGCAGCCTGGCAGAGTAGCCTGCCCCTATGCACCCTAAACCCTAAACCCTAAACCCTAGACCCTAAACCCTAGACCCTAAACTCTAAACCCTAAACCCTGCCCTATGCTGGGTGTACAGCCGAAGAGTTGGCCTCTGGAGACCCTAAGCCCTACACAAGTCTAAACCCTCGAAGTTGAACTGATCTAGGGACCTGACACATTCTAGCATAAATAGTGAGCCCTCAACGTGGAAACAACAAGGGGTGCAGTTCTCGGTTTTTTGTGTGAGGTTTAGGGTTTAGGATTTAGGGCTTAAGGTTTAGGGCTTTGGGTTCAGGGTTTAGGGTTTGAGGTTTAGAGGATTTAGGGTTTAAGGTTTAGGGCTTAGGATTTAGGAGTTAGGGCTTTGGGTTTAGGATTTAGGGTCTGGGGGTTACGTTTTGAGGTTTAGGGTTCAGGGTTCAGAGCCAGAGCAGCAGTGGCCACAACCATAGTGAATCGTAAGTCGTACGTTGTAATTTATGCTGATCAGAAACATTTTGTACATGGTGGTACTTGGAGGGTCAGGGGACTTAGGACCTTTGGAAGTAGATATTAAGTAAAGTTATAAGTACCCTAAGAGGGAGCCTAATTGGGGTTATGATACTTATAAGTCTATAAACTAACTACGTAGTTGCTAAGTCCCCCGACCCTGCAAGCAGCAACATTCACCAGATTTCCTGAACCCTAAACCCGAAACCCCAATAGCAGCAATCAATCAATTTCTCAGAGGACGCGGCTGCCCTCTCTAAACTCTGAGCCTCAAGCCCAAAAGCCGAATCGAAACCTTTTGGGTGTAAGGTGTTTGGGTTTAGGGTTTAGGGTTTAGGGTTCAGGTCTGAACCCTACCCTAAACCCTAAACCCTAAACCCTAAACCCTAAACCCCAAACCCTAAACCCTAAACCCTAGACCCTAGACCCTAGACCCTAAACCCTAAACCCTAAACCAAGTAAAATAAATGCAGCCTCGGGAGCTGAACCGGAAGCCTCTTCCGGGTTCAGGGTGTCAGCGCTTAAAATAGGGCCTTTGGCTTAGGGTGTACCATGGTTTAGGGTTTGAGGTTTCGGGTTTAGGGTTTAGGGTTTAGGGTTTCGGGTTTAGGGTTTAGGGATGTTTAGGGTTTAGGGTTTAGGGTTTAGGTTGGGTGTACCATATTCGGGATTTTTGTAATTCGGTTCTTAGTATGAGCCCTAGTAGGAAAGAAATGTAGTGACCCTACGAAACAAGCAGGCTTGTGGTAGGTTAAGATAGAGTTTGGAGTCACTCGCCGCCTCGAAAACTTAGGTCAAAGCGGCCTCGTAGTAGCCCCGGTACAGTAGCCCATACAGCCCTACTTGGAGGGTCAGGGGACTTAGTAAGTAGATATTAAGTAGAGTGATAAGTAGCCTAAAAGGGATCCTCGTTGGTGTTATGGTACTTCTAAGTTTATTAAATTTCTAGCTACTAAGTCCCCCGACCCTCCAAGTATAGTAACACTCAGAGGAACCCTTCCAGTAGCCCTCATGGCAATGTAGGGGTCGGAATAACTACAGATACTACTCCGTCATCGTCGCTACTGCATCACAGCATAGCGTACCGCCGAACCCTATTCAAATTCTCAATTACGGCCCCTATTAGAAGCAGACTTCCAGAAGCCGTCAAAGGAACTCTTACAGGAACCCTAGTCTAAAGTAACAAACTCTAAACCCTCGACCCTAAAATCTACGGTGCATGCCCCTTAAGTCAATGTCTGACGCTTCGTCCTGGAGTTAAAGGTGCACTGCATGTTAAAATGCCCTGAAAGCCCTGAACCCCCAAACTCTCGTTATTCAGGGCCCTGTAGTACCCCTTGCCTCGAGGAAGACTCGGGAGACCTCGTGGGCTTCATGCTCCCTGCAACTGGGCTCTGCTTCATGCAGGGGGGTTGGGGTTTCGGTGAGTGTTTTTTTTGTTCTGTTTAGGGTTTGGGGTTTAGGGTTTAGGGTTTAGGGCTTTTCGGGTGTCAGGGTTTAGCTCTAAGGAGGGCTTACGGTGAGTACTACTTTCGCTTATACTCACTTGTCCTGAGTCAGTACTGTACATTCTTGTTGTTACCCTAAACCCTAAACCCTAAACCCTAAACCCTAAACCCCTAAACCCTAAACCCTAAACCCATGTTTTATTAGCTGGTTTTGGAGGCCGTTGCGGTGACCAGCGGTTTGATTTTTTGTGATGGTAGAGAGGTTTGGCTCTGAACACTCCTAAACCTTGAACCCTAAACCCTCAACCTTAAACCCTAAACCTTAAACCCTAAACCCTAAGACTTAATTAAGCCCTAAGCCCAAAACCTTAAACCCTAAACCCTAAACCCTCTACCCCTAAAGCCAAAAGCCCTTAAAGTCTCGAAGCCCTGAGCGGCAAGCCCAAGCTCTGCAGCTCTACAGTCTGGGTTTCTTGGAGTAATGTAGGGGCCTTAATAATCAGAATAGGGTTTTGGGGGTTCCTTGCTATAACTACAGTATAAGGGGGCCCCAAACCCTATTCTCATTACCAAGGCCCCTATATTACGCTACTTGGTGTTTAGGGTTTAGGGTTTTAGGAGTGCCCTAGTTAGTGTTTAGGGTTTAGGGTTTTGGAGCACCGTACTTTGGGTTTAGGGTTTAGGGTTTTGGAGTATCATACTTCGGGTTTAGGGTTTAGGGCTTTGGGCTTGAACACTTTTCTGTCGGGACCTGATACCTAAAAGGAACAATAAATCATGACATAAAGGCTTAAATATGGTTCTCCCCCCTGAACCCTAAACCCTAAACCCTAAACCCTAAACCCTAAACCCTAAACCCTAAACCCTAAACCCTAAGCTTAAATATGGTTCTCCCGTGTTACTTCGAAGTCCGGGTCAGTTCAGGCTTGAGGTTGCATCCTTGAGGGTGGCTTAATTGGAGGGTGTGAAGACTTAGCAAGCACCTTAAGGGTTTGGGGTTTAGGATTTAGGGTTTAGGGTTTGGGGTTTAGGGTTTAGGATTTAGGGTTTAGGGTTTAGGGAGTCCTTCTTTTACCTTAAGGACCAAATAACCTTGAAAAGTAGAGGGCCCTGTACACTTATACTAGAATCCCTATATGGTATATGAACCCCAAGCCTATTTAAGGTTCTTTTCCTCCTTAAGGGAGGGTTTAGGGTTTTAGATTAGTGCTATACTTTTGGCGCACTCACGCGAAGCAGTCTGTCTTCTAGACTGCTCCCCAGGTTTGCAGGTTCTGAGAACCTGAGCCCCCCAAAAAAGGGCCCTTCATTAAGAAAAGCCTTATGCAACCTCGTATCACCCGTACAAAAGCCCTGCAGAGCCTTCGGAACCTGATTTAAACCTTGATTCCAAGAATTCTCCAAATGACCTCTGAAGGTGCCTACTTCTAACCCTAAACCCTGGACCCTAAATTATTTTACTTCGAACATCCCCACCCTCACGCTAGTCTGTGGGTTGGGCACTCCAGGGAGTCTCACGGGACTCTCACGCTAGTCTGTGGGGTTGGGCACTCCAGGGAGTCTCACGGGACTCGCACGCTAGTCTTTGGAGTTGGGCACTCCAGGAGGTAGTCTCAGCGGGCGAGGAGTAATAGTCTCAGCGGGCGAGGAGTAATAGCTGACTTTAAAATCTAACAACCCCACACCGAGGGTGGGGAATAAACCCTAAACCCTAAACTTAGCTGCCACAACAAGGCTGTAGAGGTTCAGAGTCTACGAGATCCGGGTTTCGGGTCAGGGGATTCAGGGGCCTAGGGTTTAAGAGGGTTTCGGGCTTTGGGTTAAGAGGGTTAAGTGTAAGGCAAGCAGGGAGTTTCGGATTAAAGGGTTGGGGGTTGGGGGTTTCGAGGTTGGGGGTTTCGGACATGAGGGTTCTAGTTCGGAGTAGCATAACCGTCAAGTTACTTTACTCTAAGCCCTAAACTCGAAACCCCTAAACCCTAAACCGTTCCTTTTCCCGTCAACGAGCCTCGGTTCCTCTTAGCCTTGACACTACAGGTGCCCATTTTCATATTCAGCTTCAATAAGACATGACAAGCACAAAGGGTAACAGGGCACTCATGCAGCTACTGCCACTGGGTGCAAACTCAGACGAACAGGCCACTTTCCTGAAGGGCACGTTCATTCAGGAACCAAACATGGTCACTACTGGGGACCTTTGGCTACCGCATCCTTGTGGCCAACTAAGAGGTAAGGGCCTCCCAGCGAAGTGCGTGGTCCACAAGGCTACAGGTCCTGCCTGTGGACCAAGTGATCCAGGACCTGCTGAGCGGGCTTTCGGCGCTGATTCATTGTGTAAATGGCGCGCATCGGAGTGCGACCCTGACAGCAGTTCTGCTGATGAGGCGGTGTGGCGAGGGGGCCGTGGAGACGATGAACTATGTCACGGCGTGCCGCAACATAGTCGACTTCAACAGCTACCGTCCTAAACGCCTCGGGCGTGTGCCCACCAGAGGTTGACGGGGTACTGTTTCGGAAGATTTAGAGATATATTTAGAACAGGTTTCCAAGTTGAAGCTTGGGACGGTCGTTTCACATACAGCTCTGGTTAACTGGGACAGCATCCCTTTGTCGTGCCTTTCTGATGAGAGTTTAATGTAGCCCACAGCCCTACCCTTCAGGACCAAATGACCCTTAATCAAAAGTAAGGGCCCTATACTCTTTATACTATGCAATCCTACATGGTCCAACCTAAACCCTTTGAGGGTTCTCTTCGTCCGCGAAGATGGTGCTGGTATTCGGAGTCGCCAGCTTGGCAGGGAGATTGCTTGGAGGGTCGGGGGACTTAGCAACTAGTTAGTTCATAGCCTTATAAGTGTCATAACCCCAATTAGGATCCCTGTTAGGGTACTTATAACTTTACTCAATATCTATTTGCTAAGTCCCCTGACCCTCCAAGTGGTCTAGCGTCAGACCAAGAGTAAATTCCAGAACCAGGAGTTCTGCTAAATTCCTGAACTCGATGCTCCTTAGACCTTAGCCCCATCCACATTACTAGGAGCATCTGAAACGGTGGTGGGATCCCTTGCACCGGCCAAGCTAAGCCCCAAATCCTCAACCCTAAACCCTAAACCCCTAAACTGCTAAATCTGCTAACCCTGAGCCCTAGACTTAGAGCCTACCCCAAACCCTAAACCTTGAAGCCGAAGGCCTTGATCCCTAAGCCCTATAGAGCCCTAGACCCTTAGGTTTTTTGCGCAGTTTAGGGTTTAGGGTTTAAGGTTTGGTGTATAAGCACTAATCCCTAAACCCTAAACCTTTCAGCGGAAAACCTCGGCAAGGCCTTGTGTCCGGCTGGAGGTGTGGCAGCGCATTTGCTCTTTCACCGCTCCTTGCAACGGTTCATGCTTCATGGGGTTTAAGAGGTTCAGGGTTTCTTTTGATACAAGCTTAAATTACCAATATTACTTTCAGGGTTCCTTATTCTAAGTATACTATACCCAAAACCCTATTCTAATTACTAAGGCCCCTACATCCCTCAACCCTAAACCCTAAACCGTGATACATTGGGGGGTTTGGGGGATTTGGAGCTGATGGTCAGGGTTGGAAGTTGGACGAGATTCCGCACGGTTCATGAAGAGTCTTCGGGGCGTATAACAGATTGTATAGGGGTTCTGAAGGGTTTTTGTAAAAGTTGTTTTTGGGTGTGTGAAAAATCTTATAGAATACTTTACAGGGTTCTGAAAAGCTGAAAGGTGTCTGTAAGGTTCTAGTTTTGGGTTCGTTGGACCCGAAACCCGAATCTCAATCCCGGAGCCTTTCTGAACCTAAGCCAGGGTAGGTAGCCTTTAGACTTTTTGCGGCACTACGATCCCTACATGGGTAGTTCTCTAAATTAGTAGGGCGCCTTTTGATGCCCCCGCAATAGTACGGCGCCCTTTGAAAGGGACCCTAAAAGGGGCCCTAATTTAGAGAACTACTCGTTTTTAATCCCGAAGGCTAAGCTTTAGTTCCCCTATGTTACCGGATTTAGGGTTTAGGGTTTAGGGTTTAGGGTTAGGGTTTAGGGCTTAGGGGTTTAGGGTTTAGGGTTTAGTGTATAGGATTTAGGGTTTGGGGTTTTTAGGTTTAGGGTTTAGGCAAGTAAACCAACCCCACACTTCCAAACCTCCAGCCCTTCAAGCTCCGACCCTGAACCGTATGGCCTAACAAAAATGGCCTTCGGGTTTAGGGTTTAGGGTTTAGGGTTTAGTATTAGGCCTTAATAATAAGAACAGGGTTTTGGGGTTATATATTATGGCTCCTGGTACAATCATAGCAAGAAACCATAAGTAATGTTCGAAATCGCTACCCCTATCTTAGACCCTAAGGCACAACGCCCTCGAAAGTTGAAAGCATAAGGATGCAGAGGTTCGAGGATCAGTCGTAACGTCGGGTTTAGGGTTTAGGGTTTAGGGCTTAGGGCTAGGGTTTAGGGTTTAGGGTTAGGGTTTAGGGTTTGGGGGTTTGGGTTTAGTGTCTAGGGTTTAGGGCAGGAGCTTCATTATCAATTAGCTGAGGAACTGCTTCGCAGTTCCATGCTCTTGCTGTAGTACGTAGCGCACAAGAGCTGCAAACCTTGTTGCTATTCTAAGTCTTTTTGTCATCATTCCTGACACAGCTGCTACAGTAGTCATAGTACTAATAATGATCAACGATAATGAAACTAGTCAGCAGACAATACTGACAATAATATTAAAACTGATAATAGTACTATCATTTTTTTACCACTGTTATCGAATTCTATTGCTACTACTGCTGCTGCTACTACTACTGCTGCTACTACTGCTATTACTACTACTACTACTACTACTACTACTACTACTATTACTACTACTACTACTACTACTACTACTACTACTAAAAGTGTTGTTATTGTTATCCTTACTGTTCGTATTGTTTACTACTACTACTACTACTACTACTACTACTACTACTATCATTCTCGTTGAACCCTAGCTGAGCCGCAGGGGCTTTTGGGTCCAGGATGTAGGGTTTTGAGTGCAGAGTTTAAGATTTAGGGCTTAGGGTTTCCCGAACCACAAAAACTCCGAGCCCTAAAAGCTGAGTTGGGCTTAGGTTGTGTTGCTTGGGGCTTACTTGGAGGGTCGGGGGACTTAGTAACTAGGTATTCTATAGGTTTATAAGTACCATAACCCCAATCAGGATCCCTTTTGGGATGCTTACAACTCTACTTAATATCTACTTACTAAGTCCCCTGACCCTCCAAGTAGGTTTACAAGCTTGTGTGCTGAGTCCTGAAGTCTCGGAGCAAGGCTTAGGAGCCAGACTTTGCCAACGTTAGAAGTATGAGCCCCTCATAGGGGCCCTTAGGCCTTTTAGGAAGATTCTAGCAACCCTTAAGGGTAGATATAGGGATCTTTAGTAGGTATATAAGGGTCCCAGGGTTAAGGGCCCATACACCCTAAACCCTAAACCCTAAACCCTAAACCCTACAAGGGGCCCATGGGTTCAACCATAGACTCCCAAACCCCAAAACCCTTCTGGAACCTCAATAGGATTTAGGGTTTGAGGATTTTTTTTCGGGTTTAGGAAACAGGGTTTAAGGGATTTTAGTGTTAGTTTAGGATTTAGGATGTTAGGGTTTAAAGGATTTTAGGGTTCAGGATTCAGGGTTTAGGGTTTTGGGATTTTGCGGTTTAGGATTGGGCGTTGGTACGCAACTACAGTAGTGTAACAAACACGTGTCCACGGCACCACCTTCTGTTAGGATTTAGGGTTCGGGTTTAGGATTTAGCCGCGTTTAGTGTATAGGACTTCGGGTTTGGGGTTTTAGGGTTGAGGGTTTCGAATGAGTGTCAGGGAATATGCCGGTGCTGCGATATGTCGCAGTGCAGCCGGAAGAGGCGGAATCATCAATCATGCCCTAAACCCTAAACCCTAAACCCTAAACCCTAAACCGGCAACACGCAGACAGACGGCAAGAGTGAGCACGCAGGCGTCTGGAGAAGTCCCAAGCGAATGAGCCGAATCCTTGTCTTTCAAGGGAAAGCGAAAAAGATAAGGATATACCGCCATGGTGGAAAACAATGTGGCGTCGATGGTACGACATACCATCCGGCACTGAAGACCATTTCTGGAACGGTGTCGGTTTGCTCGCAGAAAGCACTTCAGTCGCGTAGCCCCAGCACTGGAGATACTCCTCCTGCAGAGCTCCTTTGTGACATTGGCAACTCTATCCCCATAGCCATGCCCTTGAAACACTATTCGTTTTTTCCCGCCCACCTCGTCGTAGCCTGGACCGTGTAAACCCTGAACTCTGAACCCTAAACCCCACACCCTAACCGACCCTAACCCCACGAGTTCCCGCTTCAAAGGTCACCGGCGCCACAAGATGTCTTCAGTCTTCAAGGCCGGGGTTTATTGTTTCGGGTTTAGGCTTCTTTTGTCCATCAGCAGAAACAGGCATCCCAACATTAGTTGGGATTTTGAGGTTTCGGGCTTCTTTTGTTCCTATAAGTGAGTGGGGCCCATGCAATGAGCGTTCTTCGCATGTAATGCAGGGCAAAAGTGGCTTTCTTTATAGGATCGACCTATCACCTAGTTGTAGAGTAGGTAACCTTGAACCTTTTTCGGGTGGTATATCCCTATGTAACCCCTATATAAACCAAAAGGTTAACCTTTAGCTCCCCATGA
>CAJNDV010036819.1:19362-38613 GCA_905221635.1 Symbiodinium sp. CCMP2456 | reverse complement strand
AAAACCTAAACCCTAAAACCTCCACCTGACCCCGCGCCTCCGCGCCCCCGGTATCTCGGAGTTGATTGCGCTGCGGAGCAGCGGCGCCGAGGCGTTCAGCGGGCGGAGGGCCCTGGAACGCTTCCGTCATGGTCATGGTAACCCGGATAGTAACCCGTTCTAGCAAGCCTTATAAAAACTTACTTGGAGAATCATGGGACTGAGTAAGTAAGGTTACAAGTACCCAAATTGGGGTTATACTTGTAGTTACCTTAGTTATAACCTCGTTACTAAGTCCCATGATCATCCAAGTAAGGGCCGTAATAATTAGAATAGGGTTTGGGGATATATTATACTATAGTTATAATAAGGAACCCACTATAGTAGAGGTAAAAATTTAGGCCCCCATATTAGATCCTAGTGGTGGTACTGGCAGTGGTACTGGTAGTGGTAATGGTAGTCGTACTCACACTGGTAGCAGCCGTAGCAGGAGCAGGAGGAGTAAGAGAAGTCATCGTCACTGTCAGAGTTGCAGTCATAGTCAGAGTCGCATTCCAAACACTGGCAATTCCAAGAGATCCCAATTAACCTTTGAACTTTCTCGCTCGCTTCACATTGCAAGCACTGCCAGCATGGACATCATCGGGGGGTGGTCGAGCATGCGTGTCCTTCACATCGAATCCAGTTTCACCATCGTCACAATGATCATCAGGACCATCAGCATCCACATCAACACTCAGGTCGCCGTGATCATCAACAGCACAATCATCGCCATCATCATCTGCATCACCATGACCACCACCACCACCACCACCACCACCTTCGCGATCAGGCGGTACTTGTACTTCTTTGAGGGGCCCGAGCCTGAATCTAAGGTCTTGGCCTCTCTGAGACGTGTCTTTGCAGGCAGCAGCCAGCCCCCGAAAAATCGAGTAACACTGTCCCAAGTCATCAACAAAAATACCCTTGAACCCCAAACGCTTGAACCCAAAAAACCCAGAATCTTCAACGCTCACTTTTTAGGTTGTACGGGCACTTAGGATTCGGCGCAGTGGCAGAAGGGCTTGCTTCATGCAGGGCTTGGGCTAATTTATTTTACAAAATCCAAGCTCAAGACTGAAGAGGCGCAGCCATACTCACGTCACAGAATTACCGTCTGCTGCTCTGTAAGGTCCTTGCTGCGGGAGGGAGCCTTGTGTACTGGAGTATGGCAAAGACGCGCTCTTGCACAGCCCAATGTATACATCCCAAACCGTGTCTCAGAAACCCCATCATGAAGGCCGCAAGCATCAACACCACAGACCCTTTCGAACATGAAGTATGAGGTCTATTTTGAATGATGTTGGATAGGTTCGAGGCCCACTCTAAGTTCTTCCGCCAGTGAATCCAAACAGGATAATTCCGAGAGCCAGGCTGCGGAGTAGTCGCCGTCGTTTTCTTCTGTGCAGGGTGCTGCAGATTCGAGGCTCTGGATTTACAACAGAACCCTAAACCCCAAACCCTAAACCCTGAACCCTAAACCCTACACCCTAAACCCTCTACCCCAAACTCTGATCACGGAGCCCTAAACCGTAAACCTCGAAACCACAAACCCCAATCAAAGCCCGTAGTTTGGGTGGCTTTGGGTGGCGGGTGGTTCCGCTAGGTTTGTGAGGTTTGGCACCCTGAACCCTGCAAATTGAACCTCGAAAGGCCCCAACAATCCAAAGCCCCACAGCGTTGGAGCCCCGGACCCTAAACCCTAAGCCTTAAACGCTAAACCCCGAAGACCCCCGAATACCCCTAAACACCGAAGGCCCGGCACGATTTGTGCGAAGGCCGGCACGCAAGCCAAGGAGCCTAAACCCAAAAGTACAGCCCCAAACCCTTTAGTTTGGGGTTTAGGGTTTAGGGTTTAGGGGAAGCCTAAGCCCTAAAAGTACAGCCCCAAACCCTTTAGTTTGGGGTTTAGGGTTTAGGGTTTAGGGGAAGCCTAAGCCCTAAAAGTATAGCCCCAAACCCTTTACTTTTGGGGTCTCAGGCTGATGGCTTGGGCCCCCCCTCCAGCGTCACTCGGGCCTAAACCGTCCATCTACACACCAAGTCCATGCCACCTGGAAGGTAAACACAAACGCAAATCCGTTAGCCAGAAACCATAACCCAGGAAAGCCAAAATATCAAGCAGGAACGTAGGCAAGCGGTGGAACTTTGTGATAGTACTTATAAAGATAAAGTCAAAACCTAAATCTCGATTTGTATTGCAGAATGCAAACCCTCATTCATAAACTCATCTCCACGGAGAAGGGCCGCCGCAGCTTTAGCCTCAGCCCTGGACTTCTTGCGCTTGGACGCCTGAGCCTTAGCTTTGGCAGCTTGACCCTTGCCTGTCTCGCCGTAAGAGGCAGATTGAGGCCGACAAGGTCCTCAATCGCATCCTGAGCGAGCCCGCTGGCCTCGAGAAACTGTTTCATCTCAGCAGGGGTCTCGTCCCGCAGCCGGAGCCACCACATGCGCTTCCTCATGCGCACCTAGCAAACCTCCGGCCACACGTAGGGTGCCAGGGATCATTTAAAGAAAGGGGTTCATGAAACAGGGTCTCCATTGATTAAAATCCTACATCTCTAGCCTATTTACGAAGGCCCCTTTACTAAACCCTTTTAGTAACCCTTGTAGAACACCCAAAAACCCTAGACCCGATACAAGCCTAGTCTATTTATGAAGGCCCCTTTACTTCACCCTTTCAGCAACCCTTGTAGAACACCCAATAACCCTAATAAACCCGATACAACCCCCTAAACCCTAAACCCTAAACCCTAAACCCTAAACCCTAAACCCCAAAACCCTAAACCCTAAACCCTAAACCCTCACACAGCCGGCCCCCAAGGCCTGCGGCCGGCCGTCAATGAAGGGAATGGCGTAGGGCCTCTACCGGGGTTGATGCTTTAAGAGTTGTTTTAGGATTTTGTTCAGGTTTATGTTGGTTTAGGGATGTTTAGGATTTTGTTGTTCAGGTTTATTTTGTTTTAGGGATGCTTAGGGTTTTGGGTTCAGGTTTATTTTGGGTCTAGGGTTTTGGGTTTGGGGTTATTTGGGGTTTAGGGTTTTGGGGTTGAAGGCTATTTGGGGCAACAAAATTCAAGGCTGAGTTCAGGGTGCTCTGGGGCTCTGAGGCTCAGGGTTTGCACCACTACGACCGTCTCGGCACTTGAGGCCCTAACTCCGGAACTCTAAATCGACAACCCTCTGCTTGTTCAGCAGCTCTAAGGCTCGATATTGATGTTAGTCTCTGGCTGCACAAACTCCGAAAGCTAAAGCATCGGACCGAAGTATCACGAAGTCCAAGGTAGGGACTTCCAAGACTCTCTCTCAACCCCAAACCCTACGACCCTAAACCCTAAACCCGTCATAGTACCGTTATAGTCCCCATTACAGAAACCCTTATAGAACATAGAACCCACATAGGAACCACCCTACATCTTAAACTCAAGCAGCCGATCTTGTAGGAGTTTTCGTTGGAACGAATTGAACGGACTCGAATCTGCATCTGTTTAGGGGAGGAGGACGCCTGACCGGGGGCTTAGGATTTAGGGTTTATGGGTTTGGGGCTTAAGGGTTTAGAGGTTCAGGGTTTCGGGTTTAAGGGTTGAGAGTTTAGGGTTGAGAGTTTACGGTTTAAGGATGTTGGGCTTAGTAGGTTCTGACCGATGCTGCAGATATGCTTCGGTTTGTCTCTGAACATGTCAGAGTCATGACAAGCGAGCCGAAAGGATCAAGATCTACGCGCAGAAAGCCAAGACAGGCCGCAGTCAGTCCTGCTACGGCATCCGTGATTCTATATTGCTTTCTACGACCGACTAGTGGCAACTTTTTGCATCACTCGTGAGTCCTTTCTCCTCAACATATTCATCCTTCTTCTCGTCCGTTACGCCTCGTCATGAACGACAACATCAACATCACCGAAATCCTAAACCCTAGACCCCAACTCGTCGTGGTCCCCTGCCCAGCCCCAAACGCTCTGCGAGCCTCGTCACCAGCGCGAAAGCGATGAAGCGTACGAGGATGACCTGCACCGCGCTTACTCCCAAAACGACCCCAGAAAAAAACAGCCCGTAAACTAAACCCCCGAACTGAAGCCCTAGACAGCATACCCTGAAACCCTAAAACCCCTCATGGTACCCTCATAGTACCCTTGTAGTACCCTTCTGGTACCCGAAAGCCTAAATCTCTAAAACCCGAGACACCTATGTGTGTGTGTGCGTGAGGAACTCTAGGGCTCCTGCTTCAGAGGCTTGGGCATTCACGGGTGCTCAGGCTTGGAGTTTTGGCTTGGTATTGCACAGTGTACTACAGTGTAGTATAGTAGAGTGTAGTATAGTGTAGAATAATGTGCTATAGTGGAGTGCAGTAGAGTGTAGCATAGTGTAGTATAGTGCACTATAGTGGGGTCTAGTAAAGTGTAGTCTAGTGTAGTATAGTGTAGTATAGTGTGGTATAGTATAATGTAGTGTAGTATAGTATAGTGCACTATAATGTAGTCTAGTGCCGTATCGGGTATAGTATAGTATAGAAACAACAGAATAGGACAGCAGAGCATAGTATAATGCGGTATGGTAGGGTATAGTATAATATGTTTTGGTGTGCCAGTTGGAGCAACCGAAGAGTTTGGAGGACTGGAGATTAACACAATTGGATGGTTCAAACGTTATGGTTCATCTCGAAGCTCAAACCCACCAAGCCCCGTATAATAGTGAGGAGTTAGGATTAGGGGGACCCTTGGGGATATAGACCCTCTCAACAAGGTCCCGTTTAAGAGAGCCATAAGTAGGGTCAAGAAGGGTCCCCTTTAAGGGGTGTCCCTAATACTACCTAGGATCTAGTAATCCTTCATAGGATGCTTTAAAGGAACCCCGAACCCTGAAGGCACGGCAAGATCCTGGGGCCTAGACCCGCAAGCCATACATTGGTATGTCTGTGCATGCATACCTTACAGTATATGGGTAGTTGTCAAAATTAGGGTCCCTTTTGGGGTACCCTAAATAATAGGTGCCGTATTATCATAAGGACCCAGGGACCCTAATTTTGACAACCACCCATATACATTACAAGACGGTACAGAACATTATGTTACACGAGGAAGCATGCGTATACATATGTACTGAGTTGCTTGGAGAATTGTTTATGATCACAAACCTCTGCTACGCTAAGCGTCAGTATCTACTACGTCGACGCAAACCTGTGTAAGACCAGGCTTCGCTACTCCATTCTGCAACCAAGCAGCGAGAGCGGCGGCTGTGAGCGCCTGCAGGAGACAAGCACTCGATAAGGCAGCAGCTTGATAATGGTGGTGTTTTGCAATACTGGATTGGTGGGGCTCCTTACCGTACTCGTCGTATGATATACCCAAACACCATGGTCATAAATGACTATGACTACCCTTGCCTTCCTAAACGGGTTCTACAACGGACCCTTAATGATGAGAAAAGGGTTGATGGGTCCCACTATGCTACAACTGGTACCATGAAACCCGAAAGTAGAGTAAGAAAAAACATTTATAGACTAAGTACGCTACCCCTAAGCCCTAAACCCCTGAACCCTGTATCAGGGTTACCAGTTTTGAAGTGCTGGATTCAGGGCTCGTATTTTAAACCCCCAGGGTTCGAAAGGGTTTGAACAGCAAAGATCGTGCCTTGGCAGGTTTCGCGGCTGTGTGGGAATTCGGGCTTTCGAGCCTTGAGTTTGAGAATTCGGACAGGTTTGGGGGCTTAGGGCCTTGGGGATTTAGGGGTTTAGGGTTTAGGGGTTTAGGCTTTAGGGGTTTAGTGGTTTAGGGTTTAGGGTTTAGGGGTTTAGTGGTTTAGGGGTTTATATAGGGTTTAGGGGTTTGGGGAATTAGGACTTGGGGTTAGGGCTTGGGGCTTAGAGTGTCGAGTTGAGGATTTTGGGGCTCAGGGTTTAAGATGAACCTTGTTGAGCCATCTCCCAGAACTTCAGCCAAGACCCTGGCACGCGCCAATCAAGGGGTTTTAGCTATGTCAGAAGACTTTCTGGGTACATGATGATACGGTTGTGAATAAGGAACCCCAAACCCTAAACCCTAAACCCTCAACCCCAAACCCCAAAGTGGCCATGCAGCTGCAGCCTACTTTCGGAAGCTTCAGCCCTGAACTCTAAAACCCTAAACTTTGAACCCACGGTTCCCGAACCCTAACCCTAGACGCCGAATCTCTAAGTCTAAATCCCGACACCCCCAAACTCCAAACCCCCCAACGCTTACCCTATACCCGAAACCCCAAACCCTAAACCCTAAACCATAACCCTAAACCCTAAACCCTAAAAGCCGAAACCTGAAGCAACGACCCGCCTGGCGCTGCTCCTCTGAATAGCCATGCGTCAGCTCCTTGATATCCTGACGCCAGGCTGCAAAGTATGAGGGTTTAGGGTTTAAGGGTTACCTGCTGGCAAGACCTGCGCAAACCTGAAAGAAGCTTGAAAGAAAGAATCTTTCAAGCCGCCCACCCCTGCAGCTGACAGCAAAGAGTCCCAGCAACAACCCTACACCCCCAAACCTGAACCCAAACCCTAAACTCTAACCCTGAAGACACCTTAATAGAAAGAGAACCGCTCATTGATAACCCTAAGCCCAAACCCCACAAAGAAATAACCCAAGAAACCCAAAGCCGGGCAATCCTCGGTGGTCTTGTTGAGGTCGATGTCCTGGCTGCGGGTTTAGGGTTTAGGATTAAGGGTTTAGGGTTCTAGGGTTTAGGAGGATGTCCTGGCGCCAGGCACAGCCAAACCCAGTTTTTTAGAGTTTGGGGTTTAAGGCGGTGGGGCCGTGGGGCTTTAGGCCTTTAGGGTATGAAGCTCGAGGGTTAAAGCCTCCAGGGCTTAAGGCTTTTAGGCTTAAGGCTCTGAGGCTTAAGGCTTTAGGGTTTTGGAGCTTTGCAGCTTTGAGCTTCGGGCTTGGGGTTGAAAACTTTCCTCTACTGCTCAAGGCTGACGGTGTTCGAGTTCCTGTGCTGTTCGTGGCCTTGCCGCCTCGCAAGTAGTCTTAGTTATCCCGCTGAGCATTATCCCATTAAGCTTGGTGCTGGAAGCCTACACCCCAAACCCGAAACCCCGTATTCCATAAATCCTAAACCATAAACCCTAAACCCGAAACCCCGTATTCCATAAATCCTAAACCATAAACCCTAAACCGGAAACCCGCGATCCCTAATTAATTCCTCACAGAACCCTAAAAACTAGCCCGGCTCCTTGGAACCTGGGGTCTCCGGTGAGAGTTCAGAGGAACCTCCGAAATCCCTTTGGAACTCCCTCACAAGAGGCAACTACCCTTAAAGGCAGGACCTCCCGTATAGACCTTCATAGAACCCTCAAATCCAAACTCCGGCTCCTACTTCGGCTTCCTTTAACTCACTCTTAGGATTTGGGAGGTAGGGGTGAGGCTGAGGGCAGAGACTAGGGTTTAGTCACGGCCTGGGCTCTACTTAGGGTTTCGGGGTAGTTCAGGACCCAAGCATGGAGTATGGGGATCCCTAGAGCTGAAGGGGGGGAGTGCCTCGATGTACCGGTAGGTGAAGACCGTCACGGCGCCACCTGCCATGCCCCTTAAGTTTTAGGGTTTAGGGCTTGGGGTTTAGATATAAGGTCCTAAACCCTAAAACTTAAAGGGGTTAGGTTTAGGGTCTAGGGTTAGCCATTAAAACACTAAACCCGAAACCCAGAACCCCAGACCCCTCGACCCCTCAAGCCCCATCCTGTTGTTATTTCTATTATCACTGTGATCATTCTTGGTATCATTATGATTGTTCTTCTTGTTATTACTGCTATGTACATTATCAGTATCACTACCATCATCACAATTATGCTTATTCTTCTTAGTTTTTTCCCCAAGATTTCTGTTACTATTCCCCTGGGCCAACCGACCAGACCCCCCCCCCCAGAGGCCACTCACAGTGACCTAAACCCTGAGAAACAGACCCATGGTCGAATAGGTTATAGGGCTTAGGGTTTAGGGTTTAGGGCTTTGGGTTAAGGGCTTGCGGTTCAGGGTTATGTTTAGGGCTGAGAGTGTCAGTGAAAAGAGACAGACACACGATGGTGAGGCCTGCTCTAAGCATCATCCATGTACTCAGACTAGACACTACGCAAGAACGTCTCAAAACCCTATAAAACCCAGAGCCATGCATGTTGAACTCTGCAACTCCGAACAGCGAAAACTCGACGGTAATTCACATCCCACGCTCAACTCTAAATCCTAAAACCCTAAACCCTAAACCCTTAAACCCCAAACCCTAAAACCCTAAAACCCTACACCGTAAAACCCGAAACCCCAAACCCCCTCGCCGAGATAGAACATGAAGCAACTGATTGAAGAGAACACACACGCGCCCGGCAGCCAAATGAGAACCCTAAACCCTAAACCCTAAACCCTGTGTGGTTTAACTTTGCTGGACTTCGCTGGCGGGGTGCTAGGGTTGCTTAGCGGCCTTTTAGGCTTCCAAGTGGCTGTCAAGCTCTTCTGGGCTTGACGATTCACTTGATGTAAGACTCTACAGGCCCCTGCTTATGCAATGAAATCTTTGAGAAGATGCCACCGAATACGCTAGATCGTCATCTCTGTCGCCGTAGAGGGAACCCTATGCTCCATACCCAAGGTCAGGGCTTTAGGGTGTTAGGGTTCAAGGCTGGTGACCCCGAGACCTTGACATGTGTCTTCTCAACTGACGGCTCACCCTTCCCACAATCGCTTGAAACAGGGCGGCGAGACAGGTGGCGACCAGGAGCGTGAACCTAGTCGATGTTTGGGTGCCGGGAGTGTGCGCAACAGAGACTCGCTCTGCCTTAACGGGTTCAGGGTTTTGGACATCTAAACCCTAAACCTTAAACTCTAAACCTTAAACCCTAAACCCCAAACCTTGAACCCTGAACCCTAAACCCTAAACCTTAAACCCTAAACCCTAAACCCTAAAGCTTGAAACCTGCAAGGCTTGGGTCATACCTTAACCTACGTTGGTCCTCGGGCTCACCGTTCCGCGCTTGGTTTAGCCAGGCCACAATCGGCGAATCAGCCAGCGAACCAGATTCTTCTGGACACGGCCACCCTTCCCGACCTTGCAGCGGAGCTTAATGTAGGGATACTCATAACTAGATTAGGGTTTGGGAGCAAAATTGAATATTGTTCGACAAAGAGAAAAGAAGAATATTGGTAATTTGTCGGCCCTCTTTATTCGGCTGCTAGGATTGAATTTTGCGGTTTATGGTGTCGACCTTATTGCGGCCTAGTGCGTCTTCTTGGCTGCTACGGCAACTGTTTTCACACATAGTTGCATGTGTGCAGGTGCTCGCTTCAAGACGTCTTGCGGCAGCAAGTAAACGGGAAAACCAGCAAGGTGACTCTGTCTATCAGTGCTTATAGCCCCACTTATGATACTTATACGTTGTACTGCGTAGCTAGAAGTCCGCTGCCCCACAAATAAGCCCCCTGAACCCGAAACCCTGAAATCCCTAACCGCTCATAGAACCCTTCTGCCACTTCTGAATCCCCTCCTGAGACACCCTAAACGCTAAACCCTAAACCCCTAAACTCTCAACCCTGAGACCTTTGGGCAAGACCTGGGAAAACCCGAAACTCGAAATGAGAAACCTCAGATTCAGCCCCAAGCCCTAAGCCGATAACCCAACCCTTGCGACGCCATTTAGAATCCCAAACCAGGGCCGACCTGTTCAATAGAACGCTTACATGCAAATAAAGAGCATCCTGAACCCTAAACCCGAAATGCTTGTATTTACACCCGAAGCCCTGTTTCTTGAAACCCTGACCCCTAAACTTTTGAACAAAAAATCTCAGGAAACCCAAAAACTCCAAGCGCTTCGGAATGCTTGGCTTCCAGCGCAGGCGGCACAGAAGGAGCGGAGGCGCCTGGAAAGCGGTTTAGGGTTCGCGGTTTAGGGTTTAGGGTGTACGGGTTTCAGGGTTCGAGGTTTAGGGTTTAGGGGTTTCGGGGTTCGGGGTTCGGGGTTTAGAAGTTCGCGGTTTAGGGTTTAGGGCTTTACCGGTCTAGGGGTTCGGAGTCCAAGGGTTCGGGGTTCTTTCGGCTTTGGGGCGTTGTAGCTTTCGGGTTCTGAAAAAGTGTCTCAAATCTTGGGGCTAGGGTGTGTCGGATTTGCTCAGCCCAAACCCCACCTCTCACCCTAAACCCTCAACCCTAAACCTCACAAACACCGAAACTAGAACATTTTCAAAGATCCTTCATAAAGGACCCTAAAACCCTGTACATCACCCTGAGAGGAATCCAAGGAACCTTTAAAAGAACCTTTAAAGGAACCCTTAACGGAACCTTTAAAGGAACCTTTAAAGGAACCCTTAACGGAACCTTTAAAGGAACCTTTAAAGGAACCTTTAAAGGAACCCCTACAGCAACCTTTAACGGACTCGTTCCCTAAACCCTAAACCCTAATCCCAGCAAAAAACAGGGACCCCGGGAAGCTCCGTCCTCTGGCCCAGGCCGTGGAAAAGGTTCAGAATCTCCAGGATCTCAGCCATTTTTGGGGCGTAAGGGCTTGGGGGTTTAGGGCTTAGGGTTGAGGTCATTTTGGGGTTTTAGGGCTTAGGGTTTAGGATTTCGGTTTTGGGGCTTGGGGGTTTAGGGCTTATAGGGTTTAGGAATTAGGGATTGGGAGTGTTTACATGGGAATTCTTTTGTTGAGACCTCCTTTTCGACCGCACACAACGTCTCAATATAGGGGTTTGGGGTCTAGGGTTTGCGGGCGCAAGTGCTGCCTTTTTGGAGTGGGGGAGGGTCCTAAACAGTTTTTGTAGCGTTGTCATAGGCTTCGTGTTGGGTGGGCTATAAGGTTCTCTAGGGTTCTTAGTTATGGGGCTGGAAGAGGTCTACAACAGGCTTCTTCTAGGCTTCTTATGGGTTACTGCAAAGTCACTGTGGGATTCTTATTGTGTTATGGTTATATTTCCAATGGCTGTTCTTATGAGGCTTTCGCAGGCTTTTCGAAGGATTATGAGTCAGCTCCTAAAGGTTCTTAATTGGGTTGAGGGAGGGTTGCCGGAGGGTATAGCCGCAGTCTTCCGCAATGGAGGGCGCTTAACAGTTCGAATCCTGTTCTGGGGAAAGTCACAGCCATAATATGTAGGGACTACAACCCTAAAGCCTAAACCCTAAACGTCATTCCGAGCCTACTACTACCTGCCTACATTAAACCCCCAAACCTTACTGGCCTCAACTTGAAGTCTGGCACCCTAAACTCCTAGAAACCCTACAGTCCCCCAAAACCCAAAAAAAACGTGGGGATTTTGGTGGTTTTGAGAGTTTAGGGTTTAGGTTGGTATGAGGGTGTAGAAGAGACTTGCGCATAAGACATTGCATCTGAAACAGTATGCTCAGGACAATTTCACAGGCCAAACATAGGACTGCAGGAGCTGCGCAAAGCAGCGAGAACATTCAAGGATTTCCCCCGCGAACTCACTGGGCCCGGATTCATAAAAGAAAAGATATTCCGCCACCGAGGCAACATGGTCCACTCATTGGGCTTACCAAGCTGCATGGCCTCCTGAGCTTTGGAAATAATCGGGCCCGGGTCTTTCTCCGTGCAAGTGATAAAGATGGGTGCAGAACCTTGGTAGAGCCAGTGGCCCTGAAAATCCTTGTTCTGAGGTCGCGTGAGTGGGAACGGTTTGCCCTCGTACCAGAGCAGCTGGGTTGGCAACGGCAGGACGGACGCATCAAATTTCCAGTCATCTAGCAGGCTTTGCACCGCTCCAGACCGACAAGAGGACAAGAACCTGGCTGAGGCGTTGCCTGAACATTCTCAACACCAAGCAATGCGCGGAGAGGCTGCAGCAGAAAGGACTTGCCTTCGCCACCGAAGCGACCCATGAGAACAATCACTGGCACGTTTAGTGTTTAGGGTTTAGGGTTTAGGATTCGATGTGTCGTTTTCAGTCCGAGGTTCAGGAGTTTTGGTTTGTTTAGGGTTCTGGAAGTTAGGCTTCATTATGCCTTAAGGCTTTGGGCTTATAGGATTTAGGAATTCGGGTGTAGGGTTTAGGGAATATTTGAGTCTGGGATTTAGGGTGTACGATTTGGTGTTAGCGTAGCAGCTAGACAGTTGGAACCTCAAGTCCACCTGCCCTGCACACAACCCGCGCGCCAATCATCCTCAATCCGGCTTCATTCTGCGTACTCCATTTTCAGTACTTAGTCGTTTGGGGTTGAGAGCTTGGGGATGTAAGTAACACGCAGCAAGGGTCCATATCACGTTCTTTACGGCTCTGTTCGGTTTTGAGGCTTTGCTGAGATCCGCACAGCCGCTCCGCTGCAGTCGAACATCGCGATGTACTGCAGCGCATTTGCCTGAGAATCCCCGCACCCTAAACCCACGCAACCCGAAAAAGTTGTCCTACACCGTATTTCAGGCTTCTGGATGCCGAACCCCAGAACCCTGTTACAGAATAGCCGCCGTGCGGTGAGTAATGAGGCAGGTCCGTGGTTGGGGTCAGGATTAGGGTATAAGGTGCTATGGGACTGGAAAGGCTAGTGAGTGTGCAGGGACTGGCATTCCTCTGATATGTTCTCCGAGCTGTATCATGCGAGTTTTTCAGAAGTTCCTCGAGCAAAAGCCAGGCAGCCCGAAACAAAGGAGCACAAGCGAAATCTCCAAGCACCTCTAAATTAGGGTCCCCTTTTAGGTCCCCAAGATAGTACGGCACCCTTATAAAAAGGACCTAAAAAGGGACCCTAATTTAGAGGACTACCCATTTACATGCTGAAGCCCCAAACCCAGCTTCGTGAATCCCGAAGCTCTCCTTCCCCGAGACACCGAAATCTCTTCCCAGAAACCCGGAGCGTGCCATCATATAAGGGTCTGAATAATCACCTATATTATTTTGGGGGGTCCAAAATCCTATTCTGATTATTAAGGCCCCTATACTACAGGGTCTCGAACACGGCATCCGCGTCTAGGGCGCCGGCACGCTTGAAGGTGGGATACCAGATGTAGCCATTGCGAGGGTCCTGCACGCACGCCTCTACACTCGAAACCCTGAGCCCCTAAACCCCTAAAACCTAAACGGACATCTGAAACCCCAGAAGCCCTACGGCCAAAGCCCCTAAACCCTAAAGCCTGAACCCTGCGCTCACAACCCTAAACATCAAAGCCCCTCATAGCACCCTTATAGTAGCCTGAAAGTACCCCTAAATATCCCAAGTTACCCTTTATAGTACCCTAAAATTGTGAAAGTACCCCTAAAATTCCCTAAGTTACCCCTCCTCTGACAGGAAGCAGTACCACGCCAGCACGAAGATCCAAGCTTTCACGATCAAGACCGGCTGGAAGTTCGACCTCGGCAGGCTTCTGAGTGTTTAGGGTTTAGGGTTTAACTAGTTCATGGTTGGGGTAGTATTAAAACTTTAGATTTATATTCCTTATTGGGTTTAAGTACCCTTATAAAAATGTAAAATGTTACCCAACTATGACAAAGTTAAGGTTTAGGGTTTAGGGTTTAGGAGTGACTCTATAAGGGCTTCTAGTTGTTCATAGGGGTGCTAGGTCTGCTCCACTTTCTGCAAAAGACCCGTTGACAGACAAAACTGTCTGGTGCTTAGTAGGAATGTGGGAATGGATCCCTATGATAGTCCCTCAAGGTCCCTTATAGTAGTCCCTATAACCCATTCCCCCATTCGCTACTAAGCACCAGACAGAAAAGCTCAAACACAGAAGCTTCGCAGAGTCCCATCGGTGAATAGGGGACCAACACCCCTGAACCCTCCATTTTAAAGCCTACACCGTACCTCCAGTTTAGGCGAAATCGGCTCTGAATCAGGAAGACCACCACAGAGGCACCTGCACCAAGCTCTGAAAGACACTGCTGCCCCAAAACATCCTAGATCCCCAAACCCTGAGGTCACCAGTCCTAGAAGCGAAAAATGTTCCCCAAACTTCAAAATTGAATTCTTCTGCAGATGCGCATTTCCTTGATGGGTAAGGATTCGGGTCTTGGATTAACCGACACTCTCACGATAAGAGGCAACTGGAGCCTAAGCCCTAAATCTAGAAACTGAGGCAGGGGCAGCAAGTCCAGAACCACCCACATGGAAGAGGCCTGCGAAACGTCGGTGATTTGAGGAGAGCTTTAGGGCTTAGGGTTTCCCTTCTATTCACGGCTTCGGGATTACCCGAAGGTGTCCTTCAGAGGTTCCTTGATGGGTTGTAAGAGTTTCTTGAAAACTTCTTCACTTCCGGCTTACAAAGTGCCTGAAAGCTTAAGTAAGCCTGCATGGTCCCTAAAGCCGCAGCCTCAAACCCACATGTGTAAAACTCCGCGCGAAAGCCCTGAAACCGAATGCTTTGAGCAAGCGAGCATCGAGAGAATGACAAGAACAATCGCACAGGAACTTGATACGCGGCAGCTTACAGACTGAGACTTTGCAAATCGAACTAATCCCATCCACTAAACCCTAAACCCACCTTCAAGACAAGCAGAATCGTCAGCTGCAAATCCAAACCTAAACCTTAAAACTAAAACTTATACCCCAATTCCCAAACTCTGTCAACTTCGGGCTTGGGGACCCCCCCAAATTCCCCCTAAGCACCAAAGCAGGGCTGTAGCCAGGAAGGCGCCGGCTCTCAGGGCTCAGGGCATAAAGGCTTGAGTTTAGGGTTTAGGGTTTAGGATGCAGCGCTTCTTCTTCGCGGAGGTGTGTGTGTGTGTGTGTGTGGGTGTGCTCGAAGAAACAGGGATGTAATGCAAGAACACTCATGGGGCCAGGCTCAATCTCATCAGAGTGTCACAGCCTATGTGGGCACAGGGCAAAGACATAACAGTAGTGATAGTAGCCCGAAACATGAGCGCAGCAACTGGCTCAACGATCAGAAAAGAAACAACCTGTGAATTCGATTCCGCCCAGCGAGGAGATGTGACGGTACATAGGGCTCGCTGCATAGAGATCGGCCGAGCTGATAATTCGTCTACCTATATCCTTGGTTTTTCGGACCATCCTTTGAAGTAGCTACTCTGCCCGTGACCCAAAGTTCAAAGACCTACACGCCGACGTTTTAATGATAATGTAGGGCTCAATCGGCACTCGATGTTTGTGATGCACCGGGCACGGCTTTGGAGGTAGTCGCTCACGCACATCATGCCCTTGCCGAAGTCGAACGGAGAACAAGCGCCTGCACACTGCTTCCGTTAACAGGCAGGAGGAAGCGGAACTGCGCGGCGTCATGCCACTGGATGTCCACGGCGCTTCGGCCAGAGTGTAGGGGTTATGTAGAGTTTAGGGTGATTGTTTGCTTTTTGGATCAGGTTAGGGTGAAGGTTTAAGGTTACGGTCTGGCGTGCTGGGAACCCACAGCAGCTCGAAAGCAGCGCACAGCGAAAGCCTAAACTCGCCAGCTCACCCAAACTTCCCAAAATCCTTAACTGCAAACCACCACTGTCGGCATGACTCGGTTTGGAGCTAGAAACATATTCGAGAACTGTCTGGTTTAGGGTATAGGGTTTAGGATTTGGATACTTATCCAAACCAGAACAGTAATTCCTACGGCTAGAAACCCTACATCTACTATGTAGATTTAGGGTTTGGGGATTTGGAATTTTCAGGCGGTGCGTTAGGGTTCGGAAGGGCGTTAGAGTTCCGAGCCGCGGCCTCTTGGGTTTACATAGGATCTACCTCGAACTTTAAGGCTTTAGGCTTTAGGGTTTAGGGTTTTGGGTTAGGGGTTTATGGTTTAGGACTTTGGGCGAAGGTTTTAAGACTGTAGGGTTTAGGATTTTAAGCTAAGGGTTTAGGTTTTTGGGTTTCGGGTTAAGGGTTGAGGCTAAAGGTTTAGGGTTTAGCATCTACTTGGGGTGGGGTTTGGGGTGTCGGGTTGAGGGGTCTAAGGTGTGGAGTGTAGCTTGCATTGTTTTGGGACGGGGGGACCCTAAACCCCTAAACCCTAAACTAAACCCCCAAACCCTAAACTAAACCCCCAAACCCTAAACTAAACCCCTAAGCCCTAAACCCCTAATCCCCTAAACCCCGAAACCACGACGTCTGGCCTCCCGGTATGTCTTCGAGATCTGGTCCAGGCCTTGCCGGATGTGCAAGCTAAGGGCTGTAATATAGGGGCCTCTAATAGTGAGAATAAGGTTTTGGGGCCCATTATTCTATAGGTGTGCTGTAATTATAATAAGGAACCCCCAAAATAGTATAGGTAATTATTCTGGCTCCTATATTCTATTAGTTTTGGGCAGTCTCGCGTTCAGCAACTCTGGCTTTGCGCTGGGCACAACACCCGAAGTACACCCTGCAGATATACGCTATAAACATGATGAACCGAAGACAGACCAGACCCTACAACCCGAAACCCCAGCATCAATCCCAACATGTTCAAATAAGTTCAACTCAATATGAAACAAGCCCCACCAAACCATTATAAGCCCCTATAAAGCCCTTGGAGATCCATTATAAAGACCCCCAACCAAAGCTTCTGTTTACAAAACCCTAACGCGGACCCTGAACCCTGAAGCTTTCAACCCTAAACCCGGAAACCCCATTACCTACAACCCTAAACCTTATGTAACACCAAAAATCCCACTACCTAAAAACCCTAAACCTTAAACCCTGAACCAGAAAGCTACAATCCTTAACCCTAAACCTCTGAGTCGGCGACTCCCCTCCAGCCCAAGCTCGTTCACATCCTCGGTGCAACGGGGCTAGCGTTTAGGGTTTAGGGTTTAGGGTTTAGGGTTTAGGGCGTACTCGAGCATACGTTTCTATACGGCTTGCTGGAACGGGTTACTAGCCGGGTTACCATGTTTGGATGTCTACACCTCTTAGAGTTTGGGCCCTATTTATAGGGTTTAGGATAAACTGTAAACCCTAAACCCTAAACGTTTCGGCTAAGCCCTAAACCCTACACTGTTTTGAAGGTAGGACCAGCTTGAGGTCTCGTAATGTAGGGGCCTTAATAATCAGAATAGGATTTTGGGGCAGAGGATACCATAAGTAGACTAAGGAACCCCTCAAAAGAGTAGAGGTAATCATTGTCAGAAGAGGGTTTTGGGGTATATTATGCTATAATCATAATAAGGAACCCCCCAAAAGAGCACAGGTAAGTATTAAGGCTCCTACATTTTACGCTTTCATGTTGCAGCCTGGAGTTCACCAAGAGCCACACAGACTAAACGACTTGCAAACCCTGTGCCCATCTCGCAGTTAAAGGAAACTACAGGCGGGGAGTTTCGGGTATATAGGGCTTCTAGAAGGCTTCTATAAAGTATAAGGACCTTCTATAAGGCTCCTATAACAGTAACTACCCACCTGAAAATGTCCTAGACCCAGACACCCAAGCACCTACATAAGTAGACGTCCTCCGGCAGAAAACCAATCACAGGCAAATGAAACCTAAACCCTAAACAGTAGCTCACTCCCACCGCCGCTGAGGATCGTCGAAGTTCACGCCGCCGCGGAAAGGATCGCCATTCTTCCGGATGGCCTCAACTGGTCTTAGGGTTGACGGTTTTCGGCTGGTTTGGGTCTTGGGGGATGTCTTGGGTTCACAGGTTGGTTTTTTGTGCTGTTCAATAGCGGCCTGTAGGTGTGTATAGGGAAACTCCCTGCTTTATGGGGTCCGCCGTTTGCTTTCGTGTCGACAGCTGGGACTGTTGCATCTAGTGCTTCGGAGCTGAGTTTAAAGTATCTTCTCACATGGCATCATTTAATACCATAACATACTTCGAAGACAATGAAAGTATTTAGGTTTCGAGTGCTTGCTACACACTAGCGGTAGCAGGTAGCAGGTAGCACGTAGCAGGTAGCAGCAGCCGTACCCCAAAACCTGGCGCACAAGAGCCGAAACCTCTCCCCCCACACGGGGATCTATGAGGCTCTCTTAGCAGCCCCTTAGTTGTGATACCGTGCGTGACGTGCCCCACACTGAGGCACCCCGAAGTTTTTAAACTTCAGGGGTGGTACCATACTTTGGGCCAAAAGCAGACCTAAAACCCCAAACCTGAAAAGCTAATTTGCTTGTAAGGACGCGTGCCTCCACTCCGCGAAGGACGTCGTCATACTTGATGAGGAAGCTGGAGTTCATGGGCAGTTTGACCTGCCCAGAGTCTGTTGAGGCAGCAAGGCACTTACAAAAAGAACTGCAGACGTAATCCTTAACCGTCGCCGTCCGGTCACCACGACAAACACGACGATATCCTCTTCCCTCTCCTGCTCTCCGTCCTCCTCTTCATCATCATTCTTAACCCCCCGAACCTTAAACCCTGAAGTCTGGCTTAAACCCTAGAGTACCGTCATAGAGCCCCCAAAGAAGTCTTACAAAACACCCTGTACTAACCTTTACCCTAAACCCTAAACCCTAAACCCCTAAACCCCCAAAACCCTCAAACCCCCAACCCTAAACTCTAAGCACTAAACCCTAAACCCTAAACCCTTAACTCAACCCTAGGTGCCGGAACCCCAGAAACAAAAGGATGCCTCGTCGACCTCGCCCCAGCGGATCTGGTGGTAGACCGCAGCGACGTACTCCGGCGCATGGAGTCCTTTAGGGTTTAAGCTTTAAGCTTTGGGGTTCTGGGGTTAGGCTTTAGGGTGTTAGCTTTAGGGTTTAAGCTTTAGGCTGTCTGGTTTAGGCTGTAGTGATTAAGGTTTAGGCTTTTGGCTCATGGGGTGTGGGATTTAGGAGTCTAATGTTTAGCGCCCGAGGGTGACATCAAAAGAAACGTTTCAGGTTCAAGTCTAATGCAAAGCGAAACCTAAGATCTAAAACCAAGCCTAACATAGAAGCCTTACCGACGGTATTCCTTTGGGTTCATGTAATTGTAACACAAAAGGCCCCAGAGCGCTATTCTAATTATCAACGCCCCCTGCAGACTAAACCGGCTTGAGGTTTGGAGTTTAGGGTTTAGGGTTTGGGGTTTGGGTTTGGGGCTCTGCCTTTGAAGACTAGAGCTTTGGATCCTGGTTTTGGGGTTTGAGGTCTTTCTGCAAGAATCTGCAAAGCCTATGCAAGTTATGAAGAACCGTACTCTACTCAGCCCGCCCTCAGCCCCGCCGATGCTCCCAACAAGATCCAAAGTTGTCGGTCCTTCATAAAATCATACTATTCCAACCAAAAGTAACGACATTCAAAACTACTTTCTGACCGGCCAAGGAACGGACTTGAAGATACGGCATCCTCCAAGCGGCTACCAAACCAAACGTCTGAGCCCCAGGCCCTCAACAGCGGAACTTGCTCGTAAACTCGAACCCCCCCCCAAAAAAAAAAAAAAAAAAA
>CAJNDV010036819.1:0-19262 GCA_905221635.1 Symbiodinium sp. CCMP2456 | reverse complement strand
ACCCTAAAGCCCCCCTAAACCCTAAATGCTGAAACACCCTCACCTTGCTCCGAGAGGGACTCGAGCAAGCGCAGCAGCAGTGCCTGTCACCGGGAGGCTCCGTTTAGGGTTTAGAGTTAGGGTTTAGGGGTTTAGGGTTTAGGGTTTAGGCCTAAGGGTTTCGATGAAGGGTTCTAGAAGGGTGCTGTAGGGTTCTACGGGCTTTCATGTCATGCGAATAAACTTAGGATCTTTCAGGGCTCCTTGAAAGCATTCTGTGAGGGCTACTTTACCGGGGATGCTGTAAGTGTACTAGAAGGGGTACGATAAGTTGGTAAGGAGGGTACTACCAAGGCTACTTTAAGGGTTTTGCAATTCATTCTGATGGGTTCCGCAAGGGTTTGTGCTCTCGGGTTTGGGCATTTCGACGCCACACGCGCTTCCTGACTAGCTCGTCACATATTCTTCAGGGCTCCCTAGTATTAGATAGACAGACAGACAGACAGACAGACAGACAGACAGACAGGCTAGTGGCGTGCTAAGTGTAGTGAATTCCGGGACGGTAGTTTAACAGGCAGAACCCCTAAACCCTGACCCGACAGGAAACAGAAAGAGCGGAAACCAGTAGCTTGGACAAGGGGACACTACATGTCACACTGATCGCTGAAGACTGACGAATCTTATGGTACCTGTTTTCGGTCCTTCTCAGCATCAACCTCTTTAAACAGGACTTACCACCGTTAGCGTCATGGGCTCGGGGCTTGGAGCTCTGGGGCTTGGCTGTGTATGCCCCATGCCCTCCACGTCACAAATGGAATCAGCGGGGCATGCCCCAGGTGAGTGAAAGACCGATATCCATTCCAGCACAACTCAGCACAAGTCAAAGGTGCCGTATGGCAGAGCACAGCACGACGACGCAAACCACACACAAGCCACAAGCTTTCACTGGTGTCGTATTGGGTCGTGCTCTATCAGCGTGCCCGAGATCAGTATCATGTCTGCAGATCAAAAATGGATGGCGCGGCACCGAAGGCATCATAGAGCGTCTGACACAACATGACCGCCCCATCACAATGATTCTCAAGCTATGCGTTCTCAGTGTGCCCTAGTCGATATCAACGTGGAGCTCAACAATGGATGGCGCGGCACTCATTGCATCATTGAAGCAACTACCATGCATCATTCCGCGTTACCAATGGTGTACCCTTGAGAACCTTGCCGTGTCATGAACATGGACGGCAAGCCACTCATCAAATCTCCAGGCAACGAACACAAGACGCACGCTACGCATCGACATCGAGCTGTGCTTCTTCAGTGTGCCCGAGACTGAAATCACATCTCAGATCAGAAATGGATGGCGCGGCACCGACAGCATCATTGAAGCAATTCGCGTAAGCCACCAGGGTCCACCGATAGCACCGATGCATGTAGCATGCTTTCATACGACGTCAGTGTGCCCGAAATCAGTATCATATCCATTGATCAAAAATGGATGGCGCGGCACTCTTAGCATCATTGCAGCAACTCTCGTATAGCGGTCACATGCCTCCGTGCTACGTCAGTGTGCCCGAAATCAGTATCATATCCATTGATCAAAAATGGATGGCGCGGCACTCTTGCATCATTGCAGCAACCAAATGCCTCCGTGCTACGTCAGTGTGCCCGAGATCAGTATCACATCTTCCGATCAAAAATGGATGGCGCGGCACTCTTGCATCATTGCAGCAACTCGTTTGAGCATGTCGTACAGCGATCACATGCCTCAGTGCTAGGTCAGTGTGCCCGGGATCAGTATCACATCTTCCGATCAAAAATGGATGGCGCGGCACTCAAAGCATCATTGAAGCACGAACGCAGGTCTGACCAATCGCATCCGATGCACAAGTTCGCTGCGTCAGCATGGCCGGAACCATATCTTGTTCTAACCAACATGTAGACTGTAAACGACGCCGCACGCATGGCATCAGAGAGATGCAGACGCAACCATCGCAAATCTCCGACGATGTGGAGCTCCTTCCACATACCTGAGGTGACTCACCATGGCAAGAAAGAACAAGCATGCAAGAAAACGCAATACGACGATAGCTGTCCGGACATGAAGCACGCAAGCCAGAATCTGTACCGTCTGAGCAGAGGGATCAGGATGCGGGCTCTTCGAACACGCCACAAGCCCAAATCGAACTCCAAGGGCCTACACTGAACCTCCAAAGCCTGACCTCCAAACTTCGAAAATCCTAATTTACCTTTCTATCCGGTAGCTTGGGGTGTTTACAGGTAACCTTCGAAAACGGTCAAGAAGGGTACACACTGGACACCATTTAGGGGGCCCTTGAAAGAACTCGTGAGTAGCCCTCAAAGGACTCTAAACCCTAAACTCTAAACCCCTACACCCCTAAACCCTAAACCCCTAAACCTTAACCCTAAACCCATAAACCTTTTTTTTAAAGAACCCTAGGTCCAATCGCTCTTTGGCCCTCTGAGGCCGCACGGACCTCGACCCAGAGCTCCCAGGGGTTGCGGGATCCCGCCTTCGAAACTACGGCTTATTAGTGTGTTTGTAAGGTTTCAGGTTTCCTGTTTTTTGGGGCGATTGCAAGGTTTAGAGCTTTGTCTCTTCTTTTTGAGGGCCTAAACTCTAGGGCTTGGGGTCTAGATTTTGGGGGCTAGGGTTTAGAAACTAAGGCTTGCTAGGGCTTTTAATGGGTTCAGGGTTGTCGGGGTTAGGGGTTTAGGGTTGAGAGCTTTGGGTGTTAGCCTTTAGGGATTAGGCGTTTGGGGGCTTAGGGTCTAAAGTTTCGGCCTTGGGGCTTTATAGGGTTCTACATAGTGCTTTGTAGTTGGGCTTTTTGGGGGTGTTGCGAGGCTTTGCAGGGCCTTGATAAGTTTTATACCGTTTCATAGGAGTTTAGAGTTTGAGGCTGAAGGGTCTGGGCTTTGGGGTTTGGTATGGGGTTCACGTGTCCAGGGTCTACGGGTGAAAATGGCCTTGGGCTCGTCTTAGTCTCAGGGTCTGGAGGTTCCGGGGGCTTAGTAACTACGGTTATAAGTAAGGTAACTATACATATAACTAACTAGAACCAAGGAAAGGTACTTAAACCTGCACAAATTAAGTCCCAAAACCCAGCCTACACCCCTAAACCCCTAAAGCCTAGAACCCCTGCACTTTAGACCGTGAACTTCCAAGTACAACAGACTAGCTGCGTCATGAACCGCCAGGTGGACCCTAAACCCTGAACCACTTATAGAACCCTTCAAGGAACCCCTTAAAGGAACCCTTTAACTTACGAAGCCCCATGAACCCTCAAACCCTAAACCTTAACACCTTGAACCCTCAAGTAACCCCTGTAGCGCTTTGTTCCCCGAAGCTCGGCGGACTTGGAAACGGCTCTGTACACAGAAGGGCTTAGGGTTGCTTTCAGGATCTGGGGTTTAGGGTTTAGGGTTGTGTTTTTAGGGGTCTGGGATTCAGGGTTTGCTTTAACATCTAGGGGTTCTGGATTCATTTATAAGGTCTAGAGTTCAAAGGTTTAGGGTCGTTTGTGTCAGACTTTTGGGTTTCGGCTGTCTTGAGGGGTTTAAGGCTTATGATTGTAGGCTCCAGGGTTTGAGGTGGATTCACGCGTTTTGTACAGGGCACTATTAGGTTTCTATAAGGGATACCAGAAGGGTTGGGGGGCTCAGGTTTTTGGAATTTCGGAGTGAAATATTTGAGGTTGTAGGGTGAACAGGGTCTAGGCGGGTGAGTTGATGAAGTTCAGAGCTCCAGGGAGCGTGAACCCTCGACCTATGCTGGCAGGCCTGCAGCCTAAGAGTCTAAAACCCTTACGGCTTAGGCTTCAGGGTTTAGGGTTTAGGTTTTAAGGCTTAGGGTTTAAGGCCCTATAGCTCTCTACCCTAAACCCGACTGGAGCATGGAGCTCGGGTTACAGGCAGCAGCGAGGCAGCGATGCATGGCGCAGTTTCCCCGGAGAGACCCAAGCAAAATCATCTCCGGGGCACACCACGCGAAAACTCGGCACGATCGCCTCTCATCTACTGGCCGGTGAGCCTGATGCTCGAAGCATCGATGACGGCGCTTACTTTGCATGACGCCTTTCCTTCTCAATGCATCGGGCTCTACACTGCTAAATATACGATCCTAGACAACTCATGGCCTGCATCCGGACACCGTTCATGCCTAAACGGCCGCGGCCAGCATCAAGCGCTGCCCTTCGATTCTAGACGAAGGTCAGCTCAGACTCCTGGGGGGCCGCCCAAAGCCTCAGCATGGACGAGGCATAAGAGTTATCATTATGAGAAACAGTCTCCTTAATATTCCTACTATCTTATTCTTGCTCTTATAAAAGAAAGCTTCGGGTGTTCTAGCATATTGGAACGTGCTTGGCTTTAATGTTGGATTCAGGTGTGTTTGGGGTCATACGTCTCCTGCCTGGTGGCTCTAAACCCTACGCCCTGAACCGCAAAGCCTAAATCCCGAAAGAGTAGACACATTCAAACCAATAACCCTGGAATGGTTTCGGGCCTGGGGGAGTTTACAGGGCTTGCAGCTTGCAAGGCTTACAGGGCTTTACGGTTTATACGGCTTATAGGGTTTTGGAGTTTTTGGGTTTATGTTGTGTCCGCGTGTGGCATGGTATCTCGCTGATCAAGTTGAGTCCCCTTACCTGATCTGATTTCAACCAGAACACATGTACTCAGACTTCAACCAGAACACATGTAATCAGATACCCTAAACCCTAAACTGAACCATAAACCCCAACCCCTAACCCCAAAATCCTAACCCCTAAACCCCAAACCCTAAACCCTAAACCCTGCTTCTACAGCTCCGGGAGGAGCCCGGGCTCCCGGCTTCTGCCAGAAGTCGCAGTCCGCGGCGTGCATGCCACCCTCCGGGGCGATTCCGATGCCATCCACCGCAGGATCCGAGAAGACCTCGGCCCGGAGCGAGCGGCCGAGGGCGTAAATAAGAATAAGGCTGCAGAGGGTTCCTGCGAAGGGTTCTCGAAAGGGGTTGTATAAGGGCTACTAGAGGGGTTGCTTGGGGTATGATGAGAATAGGGTATTAGGTTTTGTTCATATATAAACAAAAAAGGCCTACAAAGGACAAAAATCTGCAGACCTCTTAACTGAGACTTCAGGACTGCGGGCTGGGTTTATGGGTTTAGGGTTTAGGGTCTTGGGTTTTGGCTCCACGATGAGGAGAACAATCAGCAAGCTAGATTGGAAGCCAAAGGGTGCTTCCAAGATTTTAGGGTATACCCTGACCACAATTTAAAATCATTTCTGATGAAGAGCTCATACACTACTACACCCCGCGTTAACTACAATAAGTTCCGGGCTCCTATGAAAGCTGGCGAACTACGTGGCCCTGGGCTCTACCGAGCTTTTGAACCCAGAAGAGACTTTAGACTTTGGGGCTGTAGGGTTCAGGGAGGCTTCATAGCTCAGGGTTTAGCACCTAAGCATGCCTATCCTACAAGTGCAGTATGCTGTCAGAGCTAACGGTGAACCAAGAAAGGAATCTGACCTCCTGACTCCGCTAAGGCCAAGCGTTGTCTCACCGAGTAGCACCTTTTTAACCGGATCTCTGACAACTTTAGCCTCTATGTCAAGTTTAGATTCAATTCACCTTGCAAGGCGTTTCATCTACTTGCAGTACCCTTTCACATCCGATGAATCCGTTCACCCTGTTCACATGCCGCAGGCAAAAGGGCCGTGCCATGAGTTATGGCGCAAGTTCTGCAATTTGCGCAAATACTCCACTAACTGCTGGTTCTCAAGGTAGGCTTTGAGGAGCTTGTGCTCTTGCTTCAACACCTCAACCTCGGCCATCTTGGCAGTTGCTTCCGCAAACTGCCCGCCCTTCCTAAAGCGAGCAGCTTGGCTTTGAGCCGCCAGTATCTTCCTCGCCCTTTCTTGGCCAGCAGCGTCCAGCCTCTGCCCAAAAGCTTGGTTCCCAGTCAGGCGCCCCAGCTCAGCATGGACTTGGGCTGCAGTCTCCGGCGTCAAGCCTAAAGCCAGCTGTGCTTGTTCTGCTTTGCATAACAGTCCAGCATCCAAGAGGTGCTGCAGTATCTGCTTGCAGGAGGTCAGACCGCAAACCCAAAGCACATGTGCAGACCCTCCCACCTTTGCAAGTGTCGCTTCTTTGCCTAAGCTCTGGGCTAAAAACTCGCGAAGGCACTCCAGGACTCGCGGATGCTTTTGCGCCACCTGCAAGGCCAGTGAGGCTCCTCCGTGCTGTTGCGAGATGCAGCCCTCTGCATCAAAGAAACCAGCACTGTATTCCCAGCTGCACGGACCAGTGCCGGCAGAATCGCACTGCTTCAGCACACGCAGCTCGGCCTGGCACTCCTTTCTGCAGAACTTGGCCTCAGGCCACTGGGCCGCCAAGAAGAGCTGCTTCTGCTTGGTGATGCTATGCGGTGCCAAGAGCTGGGCTGCATTCCGGGCTGACTGGCCACATGCTACCCACCGAAGAGTAGGCTTGCGCAGGCCCAGGCCGCTCCAATGACGTGTGATGCTTCCCCCAAACGTTTCATGAAACAGCATCAGAACCTCGGCCTGGTCGAAGGACTGCACTACCGTCAAGTAGCACCCCGACAAGTTCGGCCTACAAGCCACGCAGCCATCTCCGTCGAAGAAGCCGGCCATGTAGGCCAGCACAGGCTCAGATGGCAAACGATGCAAGTCCCTGCTCTCGGCTCGTAACGGCAGGCTGTAAGTTCGCCCGTTTGACACGAAACGCTTGAGCTCGGGCCAACGAGACTTGCTCAGCTGTACCCGGACTTGATCATTTTTGCTCTGCACCTCTTTCAAGGTATCAGACGCTTCCGGGAATAAGCTGCAGCACATGTCGGCGTTGCGTCTTGCTGGGCCTACCAGGATCTTGCTGACACTGGCTCGGAGACTGACCCGGAGTGCTGGTGTCAGCAAGCTTGCCGCCCATCCTGCTTGCCTTCTCGCATGCAGAGCCTGTCGCAACAGAACTTGGCTGCCTACAGTTATCATTCCATCCGATCCGCAAAGGAGGGACTCCGGCAGAGGACGCCCATCGGTTGGCCACGAGCCAAAACAACTGCGGCATCTAGGTCATTCAGCTCGTGGCTTCGAGCCTTTTTGCCTGTGCCCTTGGGTAGATGCAGCTGTCTGGTGGTTTGCTTGCAGGCCTCATTGACTGCCCAGACCTGACGACTCCAGTTTTCAAGCCTAACCGTTAGACTCAGACGCCAAATCTCTCACCGTAATGTAGAAGTTGCATAAGGATCCCCTAAACCCTAAACCTTAAAACAGACGCCGAGCACCGCCCAACCGTGAAGCCGACGTCCCTCAAGCAACCCTACATCCGAAACCCAAAGCCCTAAAACCCATAAAACTTGCCATAAGACCGTGAAGTCGTAAAGCTCTGAACCCTAAAGCGTAAACCCCAAAACCCGAAACCCCCAAACCCTCATTGTTGATGGCCTTATAGTACCCGTATTACAGTACCAATTATAGCACCCTCATCGGAACCCTAAAACCTAAACTGAGTTGGTCCGGCACTCCTAAATCTTAGAGGCAAGGCTGCAGGGCTGTTCATGGCTGAGGGTTTTTCAGGGTTTAGGCTTTAACTTTTCGGGATTCGGGCCTCGGGGTTTGAGCTTTTTGGGCTTAGGGCCTTAGGGTTTTAAGCTAGGATTTGAAAGTGTTTAGGGGGTTAGGGTTTAAAGATCCAAAGTTACAGCAGGATCGCTCCTACTACGGAGGCCGACAAACCTTCGAAGCTCGAAGCTGTCAGGCTTCGATCCACGGTTAGGACCGAGCCTAGGATCTTTTTTCATGGCTTTGAGACAACGCGTTTCATCTAATTGCGGTTCTCCTTCACGTCCGATGAATCCGTTCCCCCCGTTCACATGCCGCAGGCAAAAGGGCCGTGCCATGAGTTAAGGTGCAAGTTCTGCAACTTGCGCGAATACTCCACTAACTGCTGGTTCTCAAGGTAGGCTTTGAGGAGCTTGTGGTCTTGCTTCAACACCTCAACCTCGCCCATCTTAGCACTTGCTTCCACAAGCTGCCCGCCCTTCCTAAAGCGAGCAGCTTGCTGTTGAGCCGCAACAATTTTTCTAGCCCTTTCTTGGCCAGCAGCGTCCAACCTCTTCCCAAAAGCTTGGTTCCCAGTCAGGCGCCCCAGCTCAGTGTGGACTTGGGCCGCAGTCTCCGGCGTCAAGCCTAAAGCCAGCTTTGCTTGTTCTGCTTTGCATAACAGTCCAGCATCCAAGAGGTGCTGCAGTATCTGCTTGCAGGAGGTCAGACCGCAAACCACAAGCACATGTGCAGAGTTTTTTGCCTTTGCAACTGTCGCATCTTTGCCTAAGCTTCGGGCTAAAAACTCGCGAAGGCACTCCAGGACTCGGGGATGCTTTTGCGCCACCTGCAAGGCCAGTGAGGCTCCTCCGTGCTGTTGCGAGATGCAGCCCTCTGCATCAAAGAAACCAGCACTGTATTCCCAGCTGCACGGACCAGTGCCGGCAGAATCGCACTGCTTCAGCACACGCAGCTCGGCCTGGCACTCCTTTCTGCAGAACTTGGCCTCAGGCCACTGGGCCGCCAAGAAGAGCTGCTTCTGCTTGGTGATGCTATGTGGTGCCAGGAGCATGGCTGCTCTTCGCGCAGACTGGCCGTATGACAGCCACTGAAGTTTTGGTTTTCTCAAACCCAGGCCGCCATTTTGGAGCCCGATGCCCCCACCAAATGCCTCGCGCAGGAGCATGAGAACTTCCGCCTGGTCAAAGGACTGGCCCACGTGCAACCTGCATCCAGACAGATCCGTCGTACAGCTTACGCAGCCATCCCCATCGAAGAAGCCGGACAAGTAGGCCAGCGTGGCTTCCGAAGGCAAATCAGACGAGACCCGGCTCTCGGCTCGCAACGGCAGGCTGTAAGTTTGCCCGTTTGACGCGAAACGCTTGAGCTCGGGCCAACGAGACTTGCTCAGCTGTTCGCGGACTTGATCGTTTTTTCTCTGCACATCTTGCACGGTATCAGACATTTCCGGGAATAAGCTGCAGCACATGTCGGCGTTGCGTGTTGCTGGGCCTACCAGGGTCTTGCTGCGACTGACCCGGAGACTGACCCGGAATGCCGGTGTCAGCAAGCTTGCCGCCCATCCTGCTTGCCTTCTCGCATGCAGAGCCTGTAGCGTCAGAACTTGACTGCCTGCAATTATCATTCCATCCGATCGGGTTGGCCACGAGCCAAACCAACTGCGGCATTTAGGTCATTTAAGTTCGTAGAGGCAAGACTGCAGGGCTGTTCATGGCTGAGGGTTTTGCAGGGTTAAGGCTTTCGGGTCTTGGGCTTCGGGATTAGGCCTAAACCCTAAACCCTAAACCCAACTTTTAGGGATTCGCGCCTCGGGGTTTGCGCTTTCTGGGCTTACGGCCTCAGGGTTTTAAGCTTCTGGGGTCGTAATCTCGGCCTTGAGCGGGTTTAGGGGTTTTGGGTTTAAGGGTTTAGGGTTACAGAGGATCGTTCCTATTACGGAGGCAGACAAACTAGAATCTTGTCTGAGGGCTTTGAGAAGTAAGGTATTGACTACACTATCGTAGTAGCCCTGAGAGAAGCCATTCAGATTGGTGTGAAGACGAAGCCTGAACCAGTGTGGCAATGTAGGGGCCTTAATAAATAGAATAGGGTTTTGGGGCCCATCATACTTTATTATAATAAGGAACCCCAAAGAAAGATATTGGTAGTTATTTAGGCTTCTATAGTAACCCTACTAGTTACAGAACCCCTGTAGAAACCCAAACAAAGCCATTCTTCGCAGCAGGACTGGGAAGATCGGGTCTAGAGAATGATGAACCTTGATCGCAAAAAAAACCGACATAGGTGTCGTAATCATTGTAATAGAGTGTCGAAGTATATTACCTTATTTCTAGTTATACTTGAAGGAACCCTAACCTACAACTGAAACGAACCCTGCGCCAAGAGGCTAAAGTCCTTCACTCCACGAATTCCTGACTCCCAGGAAGTAGCCTTTTCGATGTAACTTGACAGCCCTGGACAGTTCACCCAATCTTGCTCGGGCAGGGCACCAGCGTGCCCGCATCAGCGAGAGTTCCGCTGTATCGCGGCCAGGAAACCCTGGGCGAATTAGGGTGGAGCGTGTTTGGTAAATTCATGTTGGTCGTCGTCGTCGTAGTAAGTAGCAACAGCAGCAGCAGTAGCAGTAGTAGTAGTTGTTGTTGTTGTAGCAGTAGTGGTAATTGTAGGAGGCTCTGGTCCTAAGTTGACGGGTGTTGGACTCTCTGGGAACTGACAGCCCAGTTGCAACGGCCGACCACTGGTAGCGAAAGCCGCCCAATGTGCTCCTCAGAAACAAACGAACTGTCAAAAGCATAGACAAGGAGCATTGAGAATAAGAACAGATTTTTGGTGGTATGTTATGGTACATGTATACGAAGGACTGCTAAGAAACAGTGTTACTATTTGTTCAGGCTTCTCCCTAAACCCTAAACCGTTCAACTGAACCCGCAGACACGAAAGCTAGGATGCTAGGTAAGCCAAGGTGAGGGGCTCTAGGAACAACGCTCAAAAATAACGCACTAGAGGCTAAATAACTACGAATACTGTTTTGAGGCTCCTTATTATAAGTATCGTATAAAAAATCCCAAAACCCGATTCAAATTATTAAGGCCCTTATATTACCCTTACAGTAGCCCTTATACTTGTACCCTGAAGCTTCCCCAAGCCCCGGATCGAGCTGGCGAGAAGAAGAACCACAAGAAGCAGAGGACTCGGGTTTAGGGCTTTAAGGCTTTAGGGCTTTGGGGCTTTAGGGTTTAGGGTTTTTGGGTTGAGGGCTTTAGGGTTTTAGGTTCAGGGTCAGGGTTTTAGGACTTAAGGTTTGAGGGTCTAGGTCGGCTTGGGGCTTGAAACACTGCACCCTCGAATCCCTGATGGCAACATCATCGCCTTGAAACTAAGCGGTTTAGGGTTTAGGGTTTAGGGCGAACTAACCGCGCGAAGCCTCGGACCGCCAAACCCAAAGATCCCCCCAAGGCAAAGCAGAAATCGCGGGAAACGCAACAGAGGCAATCCGAGAAGCGCATTTGCTGGCTCAACAGGAGCTCGCCACTGTCAAAAGTGCAAATGGTCCTGGCAGTTTGGTGAAGTTTTGGCTTCAGGAAATAGACCCACAGTTAGACCATAATCCTAGACCCCCAAGCTCTCCGTGTCTGTTTGAGATTTAGGGTTTGATTTGACTTGAGGGTCTCCAGAAGCAAAGAGTTGCGAACCTGTGAGGCTTTCAATGCGGGTTTAGGGGCTTGGGATCTAACATGCGGCGAAAGTTCCACGGCCCCCCGTTAACGAAATCATTTTGGCCCTTTTAAAGCCTGAAAAGATCGGACAAGACGCCGTCCTTATAAACCCATAAACCCGAAACAAAAGCTGCAAACACGATCACGAGCCTGTTGTTCGGAGGACCCAGCCCGTCCGGACCCACCTTTCCATGGGGTTGAGGGTTGCTTGTGGGGTGCTTCAGAAGCTTTCTACTGTTGCCTGAGAGGGCATAGTATCGGGGCCTGAGCAAGTCTGTTGGACATAAATCATGCTGCAACTGCAGAAGGGAACCTCTAGGAACACCATCCCAGCTTCCAAGGCGTTCAGGCTGTGGGATTTTGCAGTGATAAGGTTCCTTGAGGGGTTCTGTATGGGCTCCATAACCCAACTCGGAAACCACCTGTAAACAATCATACAACCACGTTTAAACCCTATAAAACCCTGTAGACAATCATACAACCTTGTATAACATCAAACCATCGAGCCCCTGTAAACCATAATACAATCTTATCTAAACACAACCTATGTAAATCCTGTAAACCATCATACATCCGTATTTACAGAATTACACAACCTTGCAAACAATCATACAACAAGGTAAAACGGTAGAATCCTATAAGGCGCTTCCGCAAACTCCGTGCTGCATCTCGACTGAGCATTCGGAAGCCAAAGCCCCAGTACTATACAGGCCTCAGCAATTAGAACAGAGCTTGGGGATATATTGCACTTTCCTTATGATAAGGAGCCCGAAGGGCATGATGCTAGAAGCTAGAAATTTCTGTAGCATCCCAAGAGATCGACTTTTCCAGATCACATATGTGCAAAGGGATTAAGGAAACCCGGGATGTAGGGATGGAGAGTTTACGGTTGAGGGATGCAGGAGTTTATGGCTTTGGGTTTTAGGGTTGCGAGTTTACGGTTTTCAAGCAGGTTTCAGAACAAATTAGCATGTAGGTCTGGTGAAATACAGCTGGCCTGCAGTACTTACACGCAGCTCTTAACAGTGCATTGCTGCCGGGGCCGCCTGGTTTCCGAAGACAAACTTGACCTCGGCTGCGAAAACGTGCGTTAATGTAGAGGATCCCTGTCTTGGATCACGAGAAAAAAGCCTACAGAAGCGAAATTTACTAGTGTCCCACATGTTCTTAAGCTTCCAAATATGGGATGATCTAGGGCTCCATGTGGTTGAAGTTTTGGGGTTGAGGATCACGTCGTGGTATCCTACAGCATAGCAGGGAACTGCACGACCCCAGACAACCTGTAGCAAGGCACAATGTTATGAAAGGTTATGAACTTGTCTAGGAAACCTTTCTACGAGACCCTATATAGGAACCTTGATAGAACCCTTCCTGAACCCCAAACTCATTCGTGAAGCCCTACACCTACGCCCCAAACCCTGAACTCCAACCTCCTGAACCATACAACATATCCAAAAGGGCCTTCGAGGAAATTTGAGGCCGGCTGTTCATCAAAGGCACTTCGTCCCCATGCATGGCGAAAAGCTTCCTGGGCTCCGTTGCAGCTTGCGGTTTGAGCTTGAGCCGGAGATTTTTTGTCTCGGATTTAGGGACTTTGGGTTCGGGGCATCAGCTTGGGGCTGGGGGATTGGAGTTTAGAGTTCCAGGGCCAGGGTCTGAAGCCTAAAGTTTCGAGGTTTTTTCTGTAACCCCCGACATCTGGAACGAGGCTTCCCCAAATCCCCAAACCCTAAATTGAACCCCTTTAAACCTTTCTACCCTTTCTACACCGAAACACTAGGTCTAGGGTACTTGACGGCGTGGCATGAGTCTCTCAAAACGCACTCTCACGTTCAACATCCATGCTCAGACGTCAGGCTACAGCAGAGCAACACAGCGACCGTTCGGCAGCGACAGCAGTCAATCGAGTGCATACAGTCGACAGACCATTCCGGAAATCGAAGCCTGGACGCAAACTAGAGGTGGTTCGTCCTGCTTTCCAACCGTCATGGAGGGGGCAGTGTCGGGCAACAGCGGTCCACAGCAGCTTTTATGGGCAGTGGATTCTAGCTCCGGCCGTGGATCTACAGAACCAAGCTCAGGAGCGAGCCAGCCGCTTCAGGTAACCCTAAACCCTAAACCGTAAAACATGCTGTCGACGAAGAGGTACAGTCGGGCAACAAAACTGTTCGAAAGGGGGTGTGGGCCCAGACGGTTTTTTTGCTTCAAACGGCGGTGCAAGATTGGTTTAGGGGTTTAGGGTTTAGAGTTTAGGGCTTTGGGGTTTAAGACAAAACCCTAAACCCTAAACCCTAGACCCTAAACCCTAAGCCCTAAACCCTAAACCCTAAACCCCAAAACCCCAAAACCCCAAAACCGACGAAAACCCCACATTGCGGTCCGGGGCTCGTGTACTCGGACTGCTGCGCCGGTGTCACATCCAACTCCTTGGCCCAGATGTCCCGAGGGTTTAGGGCTTAGGGCTTAGGGCTTAGGGTTTAGGGTTTAGGGCTTAGGGTTTAGGGTTTAGGGCTTAGGGTGTAGAGCTTAGGGTTAAGATTTGAGAATTTAAGCCCTTAAAGCCTATCAAAACGGGAATGACCGTCGTATGTCCAAGGCGTGGTCTGCTGCAGCTTCGGATTCATGCTGCACTTTCAGATATATGCGGCAAACCCTGCCAAGCCCTTTCTGAAGCGAAAGAGATTTAGTTTTAACAAAAGATTTAAACGACCCTTAACAAACCGCTACAAAATGCAATAACACCCCATAAAACCCAACCGCTTCGAATCCTGCAACGGCCTCTAAAAACCTCATATAGCCCTATAAAGGCCCTTGAGAAACCCGACAAGAGCCCTTCAGCTTTCGCCGAAGCTCCGGGCCGTTCGAGCAGCCAAAGCCATCGGCGCGCAGCCGGGAGGGAATGTAGTGCGCGAACTCGTAGGACCAGGTGTCCACGAAATCCTGAAGCTTTGGGGGGGTTGCTCAAAGGGTTCTAAGAGGGCTCGGTAAGTGCTTTACAGCGGTTTTGGCGCTTAGGGCTCAGGGCTTGGAGCTTTTGGCTTAAAGCTCAGAGTTTTGAATCTAGGGATGAAGGCTTGGAGCATGATGTCCAGATTGCGGCTTGGGGCGGTTGTTGTTTGTGGTGGGGGGTGTTCGAACATCAAACGACTTAGCAAGCACCGTTACCAGTAAGGCACTGATGATATAAGTGGCTATACTGTACCTATGCTTCCCTTACATAAAACCCGGCTTCCTATGTGCCCTGATCTGGTCCAGTAGGTATTTCATTCGGGATTTCGCGTCTTGCGTTAAAAAAATCCCTGCACCCTAAACCCCAAAGCCGAACCCGACGAAAAACCTGAACTCAAATCCCCTCGCTAAGCAACCCAGGCGCTACACACCTTATACTATACACTCTGACTCTAAACCCTCCTGCCACTTCCCCCAAACCCCAAACCTTTAAGCCTAAACCAAAAAGGCTAAACCCCAAGGCGTAGAGCCTAGAGCCCTCCACCCCAAAGCCTGAAATTTAAACCCCAAAACACACCCTAAAGCCTACTATCAACCCTCAGCCCCCTTTTTTGAAAAGCATACAGCCTAAACCCTGAGCCCTAAGCCCCAAAACGCCAGTGCCGGCCTGCGCATATTGGAGCAGCCTCGGCTTCGAAACTAGGGTTTAGAGTTGAAGGTTTTTGGATTTCAGGGTTTGGGGTTTACGGCTTAGGGCTTAAAGGTTCAAGGGTTTAAGGGTTTAGGGTTTAAGGGGCTGTAGGGGTTGGGCCTAAGGGTTGGGGCTTGGAGCTCAGAGGGTTCAATATGGGGGCCCTACCAATTGGAATAGGGTTCCTTTGAAGTCGTCTATAAGGGTTGTTCTTTACAGTTTTAGGTGGGTTTTAGTATAGGGGGGCTCTAAACCCTAAACCCTTCACCCCTAACAAACCCTAAACCCTAAACCCCTAAACCCTAAATTGCTTGCTCCCTATGTTAAAGTCTAGAAGGTCAGGGTTGAGGGTTTGGTTTCGGGATGAAAGTTCAGGGTCGTGTTATAGTGTAGCCATACGGTTTAGGGTTTGGGGCTCAGGGGTTTAGGGTTTAGGGTTTAGGGATTAGGGATTTAGGGTTTCGGGTCTAGGGCCGTGTAGGGGAACCGGGAGAAAGAAGCTTTTCGTTCAGGCCATCCTGTCATCGTTCCCGTGAGGACTTGCGGGTTCAGGGCTTGGGACTGCGCTGCCTCCAAGCCACTGGTAGGCCGGACAGATGACCATCGAGTCGGCATCGACTTGCAGAAACGCCTTGCGAGATCCTAAGCTCTTTAAATCTTTAAACCCCAAGTTTGGATCATGAGCCCCCCAAGTCCTTAACCTACCGAAGCCCCAATCTAAATCCTAAATCGCAGCGCAGTGTAGAAATTGCCGGGTGTGCATTTGACTGACACTGAACCGCACAAACCTCAAAACCCTTACACCTAAAACATCAGATCCGAATTACAGAACTCTTCAAACAGGAACACCCTTCTAGAAACGAGGCTTACAGTAACCCTGGAGCCCTCTACCCTCCAGACAGAAGATCCTTCTCATAGGTTCTAGAACCCACATAAGACCCTTATAGCAACCCTACAGCCCCGAAACTTCTCAAAAAAGCAGGAACTTTTATAGACCCCTTGCAAATCTTCTAGTAACCCTAGGCCCTGCGCCTTGAATTCTGAAGATCCCTATACATGGTTTGGGGTTTGGGGTTTAGGGCTAGTAGCCCGAAAGCTTGGACCAAAAGAGCTTTTAAACGGAACCCTCATTCAAGAAAAACTGAACTCTGCACTCCAACTGCCAGTTGGAGGGCCTTTTGCGGACTCCCTGAGAAGCGAGAGAGGGGATACTGCTCCAGCACCTGGGGCTCGGAGGTTTGGCTTTGGTATTAGGGCTTCAGGATTAAGGGTTGAGGGTTAAGGGTTTAGGATGGAGGATTAGGGTTTAGGGCTTCAGGGTTCAGTTGAAGGTTTGCAGATCATGGTAAAGGGTTGGAGAATTTAGGGTTTATAGCTTCTCAGAGGTTTGGGTCTTGTCTCAGAGTTTTTGGTGTCTCAATTTTTGGGACTTCGGGCTTTGGGGCGTGTCTTCAAGGTTCGGGATTTCCGATTAGTCCTGATGAGGCTTTTGGGCTTCCTAACCCTTGACCCTTAACCCACAAAAGACCAGTAACCCCCTTCCTTATATCGAGGCCTTGACACTTACAATACAATAGGTATACAGGGCCTCCAAGGGGAGAAGATGGCTAGTTATTCAACGTCTATGCTACTGCTTGCTTAATGCATGCTCCGTGCATGACACAGGAGGCTTTTGCAATCGATGTAGGGCGTCTTGCTTTCAACCCTGAAGCCTCAAACGTAAAGGCCCGAATCCCTGCTTCCTAAGGCCTCCAAACCCTAAACCCGAAACCCTAAACTCCAAACCCAACCCCTATGAAGATCCTGAACTCTCAATCCTAAACCCTAAAGCTTACGGTTGAAGCGTCGTCGGTGGAATGAGGCTCGTCTCTTGCTTGATGAAAATGCGCGGGTAGCTAGCACACGTAGGGTTCAGGGGTTTAGGGGTTTAGGGTTTGAACTGCCTTCCGCACAGTCTGATACGATCCCCTAAACCCCTAAACCCCTAAAACCCTAAAACCCTAAGACCCCAAACCCTTAAACCCCTAAACCCCTAACACCCCTAACCCCTAAACCCCTAAACCCCTAACCCCTAAACCCCCAAACCCAAACCCCCTAACCCCCAAACCCCCTAAATCCTAAACCCTAAACCCCTAAACCCCCAAACCCCCGAACCCCCAAACCCCCAAGCCATCCAAACCCTAAGCCCTGCATCCTCAGCTTCAAGGCCGAGGCGCCTTCGGCGCCAGGCTTCCCCAAACCTTTTGGATCGCCGCCTCGTAGTCTCCGGGCTCACTCCTTGGCTTTAAGAGGCTCCCTTTAAGGGCCCCCTTTAGAGGGTCTTTAGGGTTTAGGGTTTAGGGCTCAGGGTTTAGGGTGTAGGGCTCAGGGCTTAGGGTTTAGGGTTTAGGGCTTAGGGTTCAGGGTTTAGGGTTTACGGTTCAGGGTTTGGGGTTAAGGGTTTGGGGCTCAGGGTTTAAAGTGTACTACCGGGCTCTTGTTCAGGGCTCCTTTCAAGACTCTGTTTCTGGTGCTTTATAAGGCTCTTGGCAGCGGTAAAGGCTTTGAAGCTTAAAGTGGCTTCACGGCTTAGGAATCCTTTCAGGGTGCTACAAAAGCACTATGATGGTACTATAAAAAAATTTCGGGCTTGAAGGTTCAAAACGGTTTAGGGCTCAGGGCTTAGGAATTAACAAAAAAATCAATGAATAAACACAGAGGAAAGCGATTGTTGAATAGATGAACGAGTGAACAAAATCAATTAGCAAATAGATGAACAAAGTTTGTTCTTATTGCTACTTATTGAAAGACCGAACTACTGATACTGATACTGACACGGGGTCACAAAGTATTCGTCGCAAGAAGAATCTTCCCTTCAAGCAGTTCAAATAAGAATACCATCACGAGCGCTCGGCATGCAGTTTCGCAGTGCCGCGCTGCGAGGGCATGCTAAAAACCCCACCCCCGACATCGTACTAATGATGAAAACTCTTACAACGGTACCCTGAACCCTAAACCTTAAAGCATTAAGGCTCTGCTGCTCTAAACCCCACCGGAGCGCTGGTTCTTGTCTCCGGGAACCAGCCCCAGCGTGGGCGCCACGCCGTAGAAGGCGGCGGTTCCATCCTTGGAGTTGTGGCCTGGGAAGATTCGGATAGGATGTGGCGCTGGGGGTCTGAGACGGTTACCTGAACCCTTAAGGGTTCAGGATGTCGGATTAGGGCTCAGGGTCTGCAAAGTTTTAGGGTCTAGGGTGGTAGGCTTGAGGAGTTTTAGATGCGGGGCACATCCTTGGTCCCAGGAATGGTCTACGCGGACTCAACTTTGCGACGATGCCCGTAGTCATGCCCCGCATGGATACTTTTTCAGAACAACTCGTCATCCCTAAACCTTAAATCCCATGCCCGCTCGACGGGTTTTACTTCTAGGGACCTACTTCTTCAAGACCCCAAACTCAGATCCGGTCCCCTCAATGCACCTGCAGGCTTCGTGTGGATCATATCCGGGCGTGTACAGGTAGGGGCTTCTACGGAACGTTTATTGTAAAGGCAATGTAAGTATCGGGTTAGGGTTGGGATTGCAATCAATATGTCAAAACTCGAACATTACGTGACATTAGCAGGGTTCAGACGGCACGTATATCCTGTAGACGATGTAGAGCCTTGCCCCTGGTCGAGGAGTTCCTCAGGGTGAATGCTGAGGCCTACGGGCAACCGCTTCTGCGACGCGGAACAGCAAACGGCCACCAACAACACCGGAACCACCCGCCCCCAGAGCCTAAGCCGAAACCAGTGGAGACTGAAACTCACGCCGAAAACCCCCAAAATCTGAAATGCCCCTGAGTCCCAACTCTTACACCGAACTATACCCTAAAACCTAAACCCTATAGCCTACACCTCAACCCTAAGCCGAGCCCTCGAACCCGAAACCTTTCAAGTGTCAATCACAAACACCACAAACCGAAACGCCTAGGCCCAAACTTTAAAGCCTCAATGACGGAGGCCCGCCTGCGATGATGCTCTGCGGGTTGATCTTCCCAGAGGACCACAGCGACCTTGGATGCGGTTGTGGCCTTTAGGGCAGCGAGCCCTCTTTTCCCACAGGGTTGACCAGGGCGCCAGCTGCGCTGGCGGACCCTAAACCCCTAAACCCTAAACACTAAACCCCTAAACCCGAAAACCCCTAAAACCCTGAACCCTAAACCCGAAAACCCCTAAGTCCCTGAACCCCTAAATCCCTCAATCCCTGAACCCCTAAATCCCTAAAACCTTGAACCCTAAACCCTAAACCCTTAAACCCGAAAACCCCTAAAACCCCTAAACCCCTAAACCCCGAAACCCCTAAACTCTGAACTCTGAACCCTA
>CAJNDV010036818.1:712-21371 GCA_905221635.1 Symbiodinium sp. CCMP2456 | reverse complement strand
CCTTATTTTTAAGGGGCTACTGGGGAACCTAGAGGATAACATGCCCCAAATTCCTTAGTCCAACTCGTCAGGCCTCCATGTTAGCGGAAGGATGGAGGCCAAAACTTAAATATCTTCGTTCAGGTGTTTTGGGGGTTTAGGGTTTAGGGTTTGGGGTTAGGGTTTGGGGTTTGCAGCGCGCATTTTCGCTATCAAGCCTCAGTGCCCTATCCTAAACTCTCCACCCTAAGTCGCTCCAGCCCCATGCACACTAAAAGCTTAAACCCCAAATGCCCAAGCCCTGGAAGCCTGAGCCTTGATGCCCAATCCCTAAACCCTGAGCCCGAAACCCCGAACCTTGAAGCCCTAAATCCTCTAATCCCTACGCCCTAACCCTAAGGGTCCATGTACCCTAAACCCTAAACCCTAAACCCTAAACCTTATACCGGTTTAGGGTTTAGGGTTTAGGGTTTAGGGTTATAAAATTCTTGAACCAAAATCCGTGCAGGTGAGGCCTGGACAGCCGCCTTGGAGCTGCTGGAGGAGCTTCAGCGTCTAGCCCTCGGCATGCCCGGGTGGTTGGAGTTTGGGGTTTGGGGGTTTGGGGTTCGGGGGCTTTCTAGAATTTAGGTTCAGAGTTTAGGCGTTTCGGGGTTTCTTGGCGTTTAATGGGTTTATGGGTTTAGGCACTAAGTTTAAGGGTTTAGGGGTTTAGGTTTCTGTGCCTATCCTGTCTTGCTGGGGTGTAGCCCTGTTCTGCAGCATTTCGTAGCAACCTTAGAGTACCCGTCCACGTAACGCAAGGTTCAGAAGCGCCACCCTAAACTCCACCCCTAAACCCCAAACCCTAAGCCCCAAACCTGTAGAAATCCTTAACCCTAAAAAGGCTCGCGCGAGCGCTGCGATGTTGTTGCCTTCGGCGCGGCCATTGCTGCCTGCGCCCAACGGGAGAGGTGCACTGGGCTTTCCGGAACCTCCAACAGTAGGTTAAATAGGGCCCCAAGACTTACACAAGGCTATCATTCTGCATGTTTCTGCGGTCCAGTTGGGGCTTAAGTAATGGCCTCAGGCTTATAGCTATACAAGGCTACTATTCTACGTGCTTCTGGGGTCCAGATAGGATGTAGGGTATCGGAGGTTGGGGATTTAGGGCTGACTGGTTTCAGTCTTTGCGTAAAATGTTATGGGACTTGGTTGGTTACTTGAGAAGCAGATGTGCAGACACCCTTGACAAACTGGAGGGCCCTTTAAAACTACTTGTTCAGGCCCCTGAGCCTGCATACACGTATGCATAAAAAAACAATGCATGCACGCATGGTATATACGATCTATTTACGTACATCCGTACTTACGTATATTATACCTGCACAAAGTATACATCTACATACATACATGCATACATACATACATACATGCATGCATACATGCATACATGCATACATGCCTACATGCATACATACATACATACATACATACATACATGGCACGGACATGTGGTATCCGGAAATGGACTGAAGTCCCATACTCACCCCCAGATACGATGTCCAACACCGCAACATACTGCACACATCTATGAAGCAGAACTGCACGACCCTTGCTTCAGGCCTGTTTCTGACGGGCTGCTGCTTACCTTTTTTGACTCTCCCTAAACCTCTAAACCATTCAACTGCCAGTTCTATCACTATCCTTCAAATATCTTCAGAGACCATCAACCACCAAACCTGTAACGGGCCGAGAAAGGGTCTACATCCTACACCCTTATAAACCGGTAACACCCCAAACCCCTAACCGCCGAGCCCCTCCTAGAACCTCGAACCCTGACTTCAAAAGCCGCAATCAGGTGGGCGGAGACCTTGTGGCTGATTTCAGACATGAGGAGACGAGGACTGAGCGCTGGCTTCCTGAGGGCCTGGGTAGACAACCTGTCAACTTTCTGTGGTTTAGAAAAGCCCTACCATAACTAGAAAGGCCTGTTAACCTTCTGTGGTTGACAAAAGGCCCTACCATAACTTAGAGAGGTCAACTTTCCTTGGGCTAGGGTACTCAGCCCCTAAGGTTCTCCTTCGCAACTAGTTGTTGTAAGGATCTAGGTTTGGGGTTCAGGGTTCTCCTCAAGAAACTTGTTGTAGTAGAGGCCAACCCAAACTCCTGTTCAACACATCACTTGTATGTTGGGTCGGAGGGCCCCATAGAACACAGGCTCGGTTTTCCTGGGTTCAGGGTTGTTTAAGGCCCTTCAATATTCACCAAATTGCAAGAGTATGAAGGAATATCCCAAAGTCGAACCTCCCCCGGGTCCAATAATTAATTGGTAAGGCCCTCATACCCCAGAACATTGCACCCAGAGCTTGGTGAACTGATGTGTCGCGACATTTTGCATTATTGTGGAGATTACTGTGTGCTTTTGTGCTACGCGACTTGTCGCGCGTCAGAACGTCCACCGCCAAGCGAATCACAGAAGGTCCGCCCACAGCCACCTCTTGCCCGGAAACTGCAGCCTGCGACTTACGTAGGGCTGGCGGCACAGTTGCTGGTTGAGTTCGGCGGTTTTGGCCACGATGCAGAGCGCTTGGGCACCCGGACCACGTCACACATTCCTTCTTACTTGCTGCCCACGGAGTGGATGCCGATTCGGATGCAGCATTGTCAAGAAATGCGAGTCATGGCTTGGACTGCATCCTTTGGAACTTACCCTAAGAATCCACGCGCTTATGAGGTATGTGCTTTGGCTTCGAAATACCCACAACATTTAGGGAGTACAATAAAAAACCGGAGCATATACTACGTGAGCACATGGACCCTCAGGCTTCCGGACAAGTTTGAATCCTTCAGCCCGAAGCCTTATTCTCCGCAGGCACACAAACGTCGCAGCCATCAACTTACACGTCAACATGAAAAACGGGTCGAAAGCAGCAGAACTGGAATATTCCAACCTTATGAAGCCGGGTTGGAACACAGGGCTTTTGAATGCAGCTTGAACCAAATTCCACATTGCCAGAACTTTATCTAACCCCTACAGTTTGTTTTTGCTTTGGTGTTTAGGGTCGGGCTGACCGGTGTTATGGTTAGCATCTTGTAGCCGGACATTAAGCCAGCGACAACAGAACGCCGCTTTAAGTCCCTCCTCGGCTTGCCGGTCGCCTCGAAGAAGCGCCACGGCCCTGACATCGAAGAGCTCTAATGTGGGTTTAGGGTTTAGGGTTTAGGGTGTAGGGTTTAGGGTTCAGGATCAACGCCTTATGGTCTGGCTCGGGGTAGTACAGGATCCGGAATACTAGCTAGCAGTAAACCTTTGTGGCCCCTATACAGTTATGCTAGTGAACCCCCAAACCTTATAAGCGTTGTACCCATACATTACCCCGAACTTGTGAACACTACTTGCGACTCAGCTCCCTGTATGACCCCTCTCCTTTGCTTCGCCTTGCGCTTTATCTAAGCCCTACACCCTAAACTTTATAGCCTAAAGGGTTCAAGGTTGGTGTAGGTCCGAAGCTTTAAACCTAGCGCCGTAACTCCTAACTCCGGCGCCAAGACAGGCATTCCGCCGAACGTGATCTGCTACGGAGCAGCCATGCGCGCCTGTGGAACTCGTGGCTCGGCAATGGGCATCGAAAGTGTGGTTTGGCCCAGCCTTCACAGTACGATGCAAGGCCTTGAAGTAGAGCCCTGGAGGGACAACTTTTTTAGGCATCCAAGATGGTAGCGGGGAAGAGTTACTCAGGGATTTGGGGTTTACCGGAGCCCTAACAGTAAATTTGAAACGCCAAGAGCCAAATACCCGAAACAAGCACCCAACATGCCGAAGCATCAACATAAAACCCGAACACACTGATACCTTCATGTTCAAACCTTCTACGCCCTTGAGAACGTTATACAAAATGAGCCTAAAGCTCAAAATCCCCAGATCTAATTCCCCCCTTATATAATACCCTAACGAGACCCAAGAGGAAACATAAACGATCCTATAAAGAGCCACCTCGAAGCAATCCTACACCCTATAAGCCCTTACAGGGACCTTGAGACTTCCCAACAAAAGCCCCAAGGGCCGAGAGAAGGAAAATCAGAGTGAATACGGAACCCTACAACAAGGAGGTTTGGGGTTTAGGCTTCGGTTCTAGGGTTTAGGGTCTAGGGTTCGGGGGTCTAGGGTTTAGGGTTAAGGGTTTAGGGTTTAATACCCCAACAAGAACCCAGGAGGGATCTGGGCCGCCGCCCTCGACTTACTCCGCAGCCTTCGATCGGAAGACCTACAAATAACTCTGGCGTCTCGGAGAAGAAAGTTCGAGGGGAAGGTTTTTCAATCGGGTTTTAAGGGCGCTGCGGTGTTTCTTGGGTTTTAGGGTTAGAGTTTCTAGGGGGGTCTAGAGTTTCTTGATGTGAGGGTTTTTGGTTTCTCTAATAGGCGTTCTTGCGGGTTTTCGGGTTTCTTTTAATCTGTTAGGGGGCTTTAAAAATAAGGCTCACAGGGCTTGTACGGCTTGTAGGGCTGATACGGTGATACGGCTCCTAGGGTTGAAGGGGTTTTGTCCAGGACTTTAGGGTTTTAGGGTTTTGGGGTTTAGGGTTTAGGGTTTAGGGTTTAGGGTTTAGGGTTTAGGGTTTAGGGTTTCGGGTTTCTGGGTTTAGGGTTTAGGGGTACCCCCTCACTGGAAGCTGCACATTCTGAGGAAATCCACTGCGCACCGACCCTCAAAAAACCAGTATCCCCAAACCCTACGCAATAGTGGGTTATGACCCCTTAATTACAGGGTACAACCTAAACCCTAAACCCCCTAAACCTCCTAAACCCAAAACCCTAAACACTAAACCCCCTAAACCCCCCCAGACCCTAAACCCCTAAACCCCTAAACCCCTAAGCCCTAAACCCCTAACCCCTAAACCCAAGCCCCTAAAGCCTCATCCTCTAAACCCCTAAACCCTAAACCCCCTAAAGCCCCTTAGACCCCTAAACCCCTAGACACTAAACTCCGAAACCCCTCAAGCCCTTAAGGTTCTAAACACCAAAACCCTAAACCTTCAAGCCCTTAAGCCCCTAAGCGCCAACCCCCCAAAAAGAAACCCTAAACCCTAAAACTTCTGCAGAGAAAAAGGGGGCTAGTGCACTTTAAGAACAAAACCTTAAAGCCCTTAAGCCCCTAAACCCCTAAACCCTAAATCCCCAAAAAAGAAACCCTACGCCCTAAACCCCTAAAGCCCTTAAGGTTCTGAACCCCTCAGCCCTAAACCCCCCCCAAAAAGAAACCCTACGCCCTAAACCCCTAAAGCCCTTAAGGTTCTAAACCCATAAACCTTAAATCCCAAAAAAGAAACCCTAAACCCTAAACCCAAAGTCCAGGGTGTCCTCAGGGAGGTGACAGATGCCTCCGATGACTCCGGGGATTTGGAGGAACCCCCACGTTGGTTTAGAGCTTAGGTCGTTTAGGGTTCAGGGTTTAGGGTTTAGGATTCAGGGTTTAGGGTTTAGGGTTTAGGGTTTAGGGTTCAGGGTTTAGGGTTTAGGGTGCGCAGTTTTTTGGTGGAATACCGAAAATGAGATGAAGTCTCAGTTTGGGCTTGGGGTTCAAGGTTTTTAGGGTTTGTGCCAGAAGGTGCCGTGAATGGCAGGCCACCCTAAAGTGTGTCCTGCAAGCCTGTATAATATAGGGCCTTAACTATTAGAATAGGGTTTTGGGGCCCATTATACCATAATCATAATAGGAACTCCCCAAAATAGTATAGGTAATTATTTAAGACCCCCTGTATTATGTACATGCACACATGTAAGTAGGGCTCAGGGCGCAGAGTCCAATATAGGGGCCAAAAAGATAATTTCCTATACTATTGCTGGGGGGTTTCCTCATTATAGTTATACTATAAACTATAGCGGGCCCCAAAACCCTATTATAATTATTTAGGCCCCTACATTATGGAGTTGTCAAGCGTCAACCCGAAGTCTCTTAACCAAATATGGACCCGAGCAGAACCTCTACACAATCTTTGGCTGATGATAAACCAATGCAATTCGACAACGATAAACCAAAGGACGCATGTCATGTGGGGGAAAGAGAGGCTATTTTTTGCCTAGAAGCGATGCGTCTCATCCGATGTTGAAAGCCTAAGGCTCCATGTGCCCATATAGTAGATACTTAGGCCTTAAAGGAGTCCCTATATAGGTACTTTAAGGCCTAAGTATCTACTATAAAGGTACATGGAGCCTTTGGGAAAGCAAGGTGTGCTACAACGCTGCCATCAGCGCATGCGAGAAAGGCAGGATGAGTGTAGACTCCAAGCCTTTCCTGAGCACTACACCTTCTAAGACTTCGACCCTCAATTGCCCTGACCAACTGTTTAGGGTTTAGGTTTTAGGGTTGTGAAGGTCCGAGTACAAAATTTAGACGCACATGAAGACCTCACGGGCAGTAGGTAAAACCCTAAGCCCAGAACTGCAACCCCTGAGCCGGAATTGGAGACCTTGATGTAGATATCGTTCCGTTCGAGCAGAATCTTCCAGTTGGGATGATGTTGCATGTAGTCTGCGACTGTGCGGGCTAAGATTACCGACAGAATTTGACGAGCACATGAGGCACGGAGACAGTGTGTTGTTGGGGATCTTGCCACTACTGCTGCAGCAACCATAGGCGGTCACTATTACCCTAAATGAACCCTATACCCTCGTGTCCAGTATCACGGCTGTGGGCACGCTTTTCGCAGGCGGCAAGTGGAGCATGGTTTTGGCGCTGATGCAGCAGCTGGTATTCGAAGGCGGGGCTCGCAGGGTTTTTGTCGCCCTAAACCCTAAACCCTAAACGCTAAACCCGGTAGTACCCTCACAGCCCGATTCTTTGCAAGCCGAACGATGAAAAATGGTATCCTGATGTTTAGGGGTGGGTCCCCAGCAAAGCAATCCCTGATTAGCAAATCCCTTGCTAGAACAGCCCTTGTGCATATCGTATATGGCCCTTGAAGATGGAACCCAAAAACCCTAAACCTGAGACCCTTCATTGGATAGCCCTTCCTGGCTTTTCAACATCACAGAGATAGGGCGCTGTAGCCCTGAACCCTGAAACTAAAATGCCTAAATTCGTCTCTGCTGCCCTACCTAGAGTAGCCAAGGTACCTGTAAGTGAAGGGAAATGTACCTACTGCTTTATCTTGTTCTTGTTGGGTCGCATCTTTGTTTTTCAATGGTATGTGGGTTTCTCTAGACCCTAAACCCCAAACCCTAAACCCTAAACCTAGGTGGACCCTGAACCCGAAACCCTAAACCCTAAACCTAGGCAAACCGTAAACCCTAAACCGAGGTAGACCCTAAACCCTAAACCCCACTGCACCCTGTTCAACAAGCCTGAACCCTAAACCCTAAAACCCTAAACCCTAATCCTTAGACCTTGAAAGCCCTAAGCCCTAAACCTACAAAACCCTAAATCCTAAACCCTAAACCCTAAAACCCTAAACCTTAAACCTTAGACCTTGAAAGCCCTAAACCCTCAACCCAAAAAACCCTGAACCCCAATTCCTTAACCCTAAACACCTAAGCCTTAAACCCTAAAGCTGCTGGCACCAGGCCTGGTAGCAGATCTTGTCACGCACAGCGCTTGTCTGAGAGCCTTCAACGCATGTGGGAACCTCAGGAGGATGGTCCTGGCTTGGGGTTTACAGGGTTTTAGAGTTTAGGTTTTAGAGTTTAGGGTTTAGGGTTTTAGGGTTTCAGGGTTTTAGGGTTTAGGGTTTTAGGGTTCAGGTTTTTGGGGTTCAGGGTTTTAGGGTTTGGGGTTTTAGGTTTTTAAGTGTAGGGTTTAGGTTTTTAGGGTGTAGGGTGTAGGGTTTAGGGTGTGGGGTGTAGGGTTGTAGAGTTTTGGGTTTTAAAGTTTAGGGTTTCGGGTGTAGGGTTTAGCGTTTTAAAGTTTGGGGTGTAGTGCTTAGGTTTTAGGGTTGGGGGGGAAGGTCCCCCAGTAGTAGAGTAACTTTTTTGGGATACCATAACCCCTATATAGTCCGAATATACTCCCGAAGGCTTAAGCGTTAGTTCCCCAGGATACTGGACCAGTAGGGTCCCTTGAAGGTCCAATGCAGGGTCGCTTGTAACATTCTTCCTTTTTGAGGGATATGTTCTTTGGGGGCTGCAAAAAGCGGGAGATATTGTATCAACCCAAAACCCCAAAAACCATAAACCCTGAACCCTAAAGACCCTAAACCCTAAAAGCCCTAAACCCTAAACCCTAAAAGCCCTAAACCCTAAAAGCCCTTAACCCTGAACCCTAAAAGCCCTAAGCCCTAGATATCAGGGTTCCTTCAAAGCTTTGAGGGTTTGGGGCTTCGGGTCTGAAGGCTTTTTCAGGATACGGGTTCAAGGCTTTTAGGGTTTAGGATCCAGGGCTTGGGGTTTTTAGGGTTTGGGATTTAGGGTTCAGGATGTTTAGGGTTTCGGGCTTTTAGGGTTGAGGGTTTAGAGTTTACGGTCGTGGGTTTAGGGTTCGGTTGAGGCAACCAGGGGAAGTCTTCAGCATGGGCCTGCTGCTTTCGGCTTCCTCTGCCAAACTGGGGACAGGGCTTTCGGGTTAGTGTAGGCGCCTAAATAATTACAAATACCAGTTTTGGGGTTCCTTATCATTATAATATCATATATGTAATATACCCCAAAACCCTATTCTAATTATGAAGGCCCCTGCAGTAAAGACGGTCGAGAGGTTTAGGTCGAGGGCTTTAGGGGTTTAGGTCATCCGTGTCCTCAGGTGCCAGGGTCCTACATCCTAAACCCAAACCCTAAATCAAACCGATGATGACGCAGGGTTGTTTTGTTCTATTAGCTCTGAAGATTCCTCGTGAGCGACTCAGTTCACGAGGATTGACAATCGCACTGTCTTTGCTGGATTGCAAGTCTGCTGATTGGCATCAGCTTCTGTCTTACCCCAACGAGCACCAGCACCAGCACACCGGTAAACCGGCACACCAGCACCGCCACCACCAGCAGCACCACCACCACCAGCACCGCCACCAGCACCAGCACCAGCACCAGCACCAGCACCAGCACCAGCACCAGCACCAGCACCAGCACCAGCACCAGCACCAGCACCAGCACCAGCACCAGCACCACCACCACCACTCCGACGACGCATTGCGAATCAAGATAAGAAACGACGACCACGATGACTACGAATACAACCAAACAAACTACCAAACCCTAAACCCAAGCCTCCTATCCCCCTAAACCCGTAAACCCTAAACCCCTAAAGACTAAAGCCCAAACCCCTAAGTCCTAAACCCCTAGAGCCCAAACTCCTAAATCCGAAACCCCAAAAAGCCCAAACTACTAAATCCTAAACCCCTAAATCCTAAACCCCAAAAGCCCAAACTCCTAAATCTCCTAAACCCCTAAATCCTATAAACCCCTATAAAGCCCAAACTCCTAAAGCCCCCCAAACCCCTAAATCCTAAACCCATAAACCCTAAACCCTAAACCCCTAAACCCTAAACCCTAAACCCCTAAACCCTAAACCGTGATATATGTCACATTCCTTGAGGTTTTGCTTGGAAGCAATCTTTGCATGTGATCTCGGAGCTGCGCCGAGGTCGGACCTGATCGTGTGGGTAATTTTGGGGCCTTAAATGGTGACCTATACTACACGGTTTAGGGTTTAGGGTTTAGGACCTTTATACTATTTTGGGGGTTCCTCCTTATAATTACAGTATAATTGTATATTTTTTTCGAGTTCCTTACTATAATTATAGTATACTGGGCCCTATAAGGGGCCTTAAACAATTACCTACACTATTCTTTTTTGTTTTTGGAGGGGGGTGTGTTCCTTGTAAGGGCTCCTTAAAGGGTTCTATACGGGCTACTATAAGGGTTTTGGGTTTAGGGGCTTCAATAATTTCCTCCACTATTTTGGGGGCTCCTTATGTTGCAATCAAAGTATAATGGGCCCCAAAACCCAATTCTAAGTATTAAGGCCCCTATATTGGTCCTCTGAGTAACGGACCCATAGATTCCAAGTATAGTACGGCGTTTAGTGTTTAGGGTTTAGGGAGCACTCATATAACGGCGTTTAGGGTTTAGGGTTTAGGGGGCACCCTTGCAAAAGAAAGACCCCCAAACAAAACCCTAGTTTAGAGAACTACCCATGTGGGTGTAGGATTTAGGGTGTAGGATAGGATTTTGGCAGGTTTGTCATGGTTGAAACGCCTTCGATCAGCGTATGCTTTCGGGTCCACGGCTAGTCGCAACAATGTTTTCGTTGCTTCTTCGAATGCTTGGTTGAAAAAAAAAACAGAAACTCTGAACCTAGTTTAGGGTCGCAATTACGAGGCAAACAACTCGCTTTACCCTCGATAAGTGGTTTCTGAGTGTTTCGGGGTTCGTGTTGGGGTTTAGGCTGGTACCCTAAACCCTAAACCCTAAACCCTGAAACCCTAAACCGTATAGTATACTTGGGACTTGGATCTAGAACCTGGGATTTTCCTGAAGGGTTCAGCGAAGAACCCTGCAGTCCGTAGCAGCTGGTTAGGTACCCTTTATAACTCTTGGCTTCATATGGTCCTAAGATGAGTCAACCTCTTGGCCCTTCAAGCTCTAAGCCCTGGGCCCCCATTACTATGGGTTACAGGGAACTTTTGTCTTTGGAGGTTCTCCTGGCTTCAGGGTGTAGGGTTCGGGGTTTGGGGTTCGGGGTTTAGGGTTCAGGGTTTAGGGTTTAGAGTTCGGGGTTTAGAGTTTAGGGTTTAGGGTTCAGGGTTTAAGGTTGAGGGTTCAGGGTGTAGGGTTTGCCTAGAGTAGTCAAGCTGCCCACAAATGGAAACGGGCCCGTCATTTTGGGCACGTTTCACGTTGGCTTCTCTGGGCATCGAGTTTGGGAACTTGGGGGTTCAAAACTGAGGGATGTCGTCTTGGCGTTCTTTTGGTTGGCTCTTAGGACTTTAACTTTTGGGGTTTCTATATGAACTATAATTAGCTAGCTAAAAGTTTAACTTTTAGGAGGGGTTCAGAAGTCAGCCAAGTCGTTTTAAAGGGTTTCGAATTGCAGGATCAGCGACATAGCAAGTTGGTCTTACGATCAGGACAGTAGAAGCTGCTTATCATGAGGGTGCCTTGACTGTGGCTGCAAAGAAGATCGAACACTGATATACGAGGTACCTACTTCACTAACTGAGCCAATAAGAACCCCAAGCCCTAAAATATCAAAGGCCCTCTATAGTAGGTACCTGGAGAGTTAGGGTAAACCTTCAAGAAGGCAGTCAGGCCCTTAACAACCCTAAACTCTTAACCCTACACCCTAAACCCGATTTTAGGGTAAAACTTCAAGAAGGCAGTTAGGCCCCTAAGAGCCCTAAACTCTTAACCCTAAACCCTAAAACCCTAAACCCTAAACCCTAAACCCGATTTTAGGGTAAAACTTCAAGAAAGCAGTTAGGCCCCTAAGAGCCCTAAACTCTTAACCCTAAACCCTAAAACCCTAAACCCTAAACCCTAAACCCTTAACCCTTAACCCTAAACCCTAAACCCGATCTTCACACGATGTTCCGACTGCAGAGTGGCTCGGCTGAGCAGAACCACTCCTGGACACCTTGAATCAGAAGAAACTACCCAACAAAAGGCCTTAGTAAACCTTAACCCTAAGGCTCTAAGGACACACACACATTTTAAGGCGTTTGGGCCCAAAGACCATGCTATATGGGGCTTTTGGGCTATTTTGAGCCTTAGGGTAAGCCCTAAACTCGTAAGAACCCTATCAACCTACACCTTCAACTTAAGGCAGTCATGCTGTCGACATGGTGACCTGCGGCCAGTGTGTCACTGCCTGCAGCTTGGACCGCAGATGGCCATCAGCGCAGACCATACCTTGACCTAAGGCTTCTAGGGTTTAGGCGTTTGGGTTTAGGGTTTAGGGTTTAGGGGTTTAGGGGTTGGGGGTTTAGGGGTTTAGGGGTTTAGGGGTTAGGGTTTAGGGTGTCATGGGCCTAAACGTTTAGGGGTTAGGGTTTAGGGTGTAGGGGCTTGGGGGTTTAGGGTTGCCTGTTAGAAGTATTAAGGCCCCTACATTAACACAACATACGCTTGTAACCATTCATATAAGGAAAGCACAATAAGGAACCCTATAAAAAGGTAGGTTCCTCAGAATTAGAGTCCCGGTAGAAGCATCTTAAACCCGAAAGCCCAAACAGCAACCAAAAGCCAATCCGGAATCCTAAATGGTTGTTGTTCCAAGGTTTAGGCTCATCTGCCTGGTACCTATCAGGAGATCTAAGGGCTTTAGGAGGGACCCTTAATAGGGACCCTTGTAGGTTATTGGGGTTAATGTGGAGACTACCTGGCTACATAAGGGGTATATAAGGACTATACAATGGTTATTTAAGATAATGGGGATTAAGGGTCCCTATCAGGTGTCCCTCCTAAAGTCCTTAGGGGAGAGCTACTCCAAAAGCACAATCCAAACCCTCAGCCTTAACGTGGCAACGCAAAGTCCTTACCCAGAGACTTTCAGGGCGACCCTCCTGCGTTTAGGGCTAGGACTTGTTGGTTTAGATTCTAGGGCCTTAGGGGTTGAGGGTTTAAGGTTAAGGGTTTATAGGGTGAAAGTTTAGGACTAGGCCCTGTGGTGGGTTGTACAGAGTGATTCGTACTATCAGAGTGTTGTTCGGTTCAGCGCTTTTGTTCGTGGTTTGTTCTGACGTCTGGGACGTCAGAGGTTTAGGCCTTTTCCCCGGCGAGCGTAGAGCCAACAAGTAGAGTATAGGGCTGTGAAGAAGAACCCATGCTGTTCCGCAGGGCTCCTAATTACTAGTTTTCGGTATACTTTAAACCCTAAACCCCTAGACCCCTAAGTTTCCACACCATATGCTGTGCCTAATTTTGTGGCGCTGTGGTTGCCATCGCCGTGCCCGCAGACAGGCAAGCGATGGCTGACTTGAGGTAATTCGTAACTGGCATCCTTTTTGTCGTCAAGTGTCTCGCTTCGCGACAGTCCGCATGACCGATTGCAAAAAAAACCTAAACCCAAAGCCCAGTTTGAATTATCATGGCCCCTTGCTCAACAAGAACCGCTGCCCTGAAACCCCACCGCGGTGACCCCTTGAGCCCTAAATCCTGACCCCCATTGTGACAGCTACAAATAATACGTATCATGTATAATTCTCTATGGGATGCTTTAGGGTTTAGGGTTTGCCGGATCTATAAGGGTTTCAATGGGGTGTCTATACGGGTCATTAGAAGGGCAGTTCTCTAAATTAGAGTCCCGTTTTAGGTCCCTAATATAGTACGGCACCCTTGTAAAGAGGACCCTAAAGGGGACCCGAATTTAGAGAACGACCCCTGGAGGGGATTCCCGAAAACAAGGGGGGGTACCTTATTTTGGGGTCCTTACAATAAGGATCCTACTATTTAGGGTACTAGATTCGGGTCCCCTATTTGCGGAAACCCCCATATATATGACACCTACAAATCATACATATTATGTAACGTAACCTCAAAGGACTCATATGTTAAGGCTTTTGGCCCAAAGACCCTACTATGTAAGGCTTTTGGGGCTATCTTGATGCGAAGGGGATCTGTAGTATCCTAAACGCCTAACCTGAAACCCGAAACCTAAACCCTAGAATCCTGCACGCCTAACCCGAAACCCTAACCCTAAGGGTCCAAAGGACCTAATAATTAGGTACTTAGGTTTCATATAGTAGTTCTGTAGGTTACTATTTGGGAGAGTCTATGACTATAGGTACTTGGACCCTTAGGGTTAACCCTAAACCTTAAACCCTAAACCCTAAAACCCTAAACCCTAAAACCCTAAACCCTAAACCAAATTTTCCAGGTGAGCAGGCTGGCTGCGCTTCACGCGCGGCGCGCTTGTTGTCCACGGCGCAGCTGCGGTCTCTGACGTGCCTGGAACAGGCGTCGGAACCCATTAGGGTTTACGGGTTGGGTTTAAGGTTTGTCAGGTAAGTTTAGGGTTTAAGGGTTTGGGTTAAATTAGGGGGTTAGGCTTCAAGGTTTATGATTTGGGGTTTGGCGTTTAGGCTGTTCCCACTGTTTCTGTGGCCATTTGAAATTTGAGGGGTTGAGGTAGCCCTACACCCTCAACTTAACCCCTAAGCCCTGAGTATTGATGTCCTTATATACATCCTATACAAAGCAAGTCGTTTCGGGTTCAGGTACCCCACAATAGAGAAATAACCCTGTATAACTCTTATAGAGACTTGTATAGAATCCCTTATGGACCCCTTTAAGGAGCCCGAAAAACGGACCCAAACTTAGAAAACTACGGGTTGATAATATAAATCCTGCATTACCCATAATCAGGAAAATACCACAGGTTCCCTAGTTCAGGGTCCTTAAGGTAATGCAGGATTTATATAATCAACAGTATTGATTGTTCAGCCTTCTATATTCTATATTACGTACTTGACACCTGAGACCAGGACAATATATTAATATAACGGACGGGCCGAAATAATTACCAATACTAGTTTGGGGGTTCCTTGTCTTTTCTCTAGTGGAGTATGCCCCCAAACCTTATTCTGGATACTTACTTAGAGGCCCAGGGGACTTCGTAAGTCGGTTATAAGTAGGGTGATATGTGGGGTAACTCCATTTAGGGTACTTATAACTCTACTTATAACCTACTTACTAAGTCTCCTGGGCCTCCAAGTAGGCGCCTACAGTACCTGTTCCCGAACATCTGTCAGCTGCGCAGGCAGAGCTGCAGCCCTCACCTTGCCGTACGCTGTGAACGTAGGGGTCGGACTCTACGGAAAAAACTAGGTTAAGGGTTTAGGGTTTAGGTCACGGGTTGAGGTCTTCGGGTTAAGGGCCTAGGACTCCCTGCAAAAGCTCCATCTGATCAAGACTTTATTTGCAAGTCTGCAGAAGGCTGGAGCTGCAAGTGTGGATGCTGCGAACTATGGGAGGGTCTCTTCATCAATCGACACAAAGGCGATCTGAGTTTAGCGTTTCGGGTTCGACTCTTCACATCCAGGGTCCTAGACCCTCAGCCCTACAGCCTCAACCCTACGATCATCCTAACCACCCTTAAGCTACTTGTTCATACATGCATATAGACCCCTTTATGGAACCCTCTAGAAACCCTGTATATAGCGTACAATCCTTGTTTGACCGCCTAGACCCTAAACCCTATATACCCCTAACCCCTTAATCCTAAAGCCCGCAACCCGTAAACCCTAAAACCCTAGGTCCTCAAACCCTCAACCCCTGAACCCCAACCCTCAACCCGCTAACCCTAAACGCCTGAACCCTCAACCCCTAAACCCTCAACCCTGAACCCCTAAACCCTTATGAACCCTTTAAGGAGCCCTTACAAAGGAATCCTAAGCCCCTAAACCTGTATGAACCCCTTCGAGCAGCCAGGTAGGATGAGATCGCGAACGAGCCTTGGCCTCGGCGGAGGCTTTCCCTAAGGCTCCATGTACCCATATAGTAGATACTTAGGCCTTAAAGTACCTATATAGGGACCCCTTTAAGGCCTATGTATCTACTATAAAGGTACATGGAGCCTTTGGGTTTGCAGCCCGAAGGCTCCATGTCACTCATGTAGTATATCGTGTGTACATAAGATAGGGGCCTTCATAAGTTGATAGGGTTCTGGGCGGGCATTCTGGGGCTTATTATACTATAGTTGTAATAAAGAACCGCAGAATAATCCAGATCATTAAGGCCCCTACATTAGATGTATATATATATATATATATATATATATATGTGTGTGTGTGTGTGTGTGTAGATATATAGATGTGCGTGTGTCTGCGTGTATGTACGTATGCATGCATGTAGCCCTACCCAGGTTTTGGTACAGATGTACAATCATGTTACACAGCATTTTGCTATACATCTTTAATCGGAGTGTTATAGTTCATAGACATGTGTAGTTCAAGCCGTCAGGTTACTGTACAGGAACACCTTTCAGGCCACAGTGTATGCTATGTAGCTACATGGAGCCTGTCGGCAGCACGACATAACGGCACAGGTGTGCTTGGAAGTCCAAGTTGGGTGCAGGGTTTTACATACTTTGGGGTGCAGTAAACAAGCTTTAAGACCGTAAACTGTGAAACACAACCCTAAACCCTAAACCCTAAACCTTAAACCCTAAACCCTAAACCCTTAACAGCCCTAAACAAGTCCGTGTAATTAGCTAAAGCATCAGGCTAGACTGGGACCTGGCTTTTTGCTTCTTGCTGGAATCCCCAAGAGCCCGAGCCGTCAAGCCCTAGCTTTGATTCAGTCCTGGACTTCCAGTCTACTTAGAGGCCCAGGGGACTTAGTAAGTCGGTTACAAGTAGGGGTTATAATTGGGGTTTAGGGTTTAGAGTTTAGGGTTTAGGGTTTAGGGTTTAGGGTTCGGTTATAAGTAGGCTTATAATTGGGGTAACTCCATTTCGGGTACTTATAACTCTACTTATCACCTACTTACTAAGTCCCCTGGGCTCCAAGTAGTTGTTTGCAGCTTTACCTTGTAGAAGACCGCTGAAGTAGTGTTGGGAATAATTAGTGAAAGTAGTCCCTCATAGACTCGCTTCAAGTGAATTTACTGGAAATTCAAGGCCCATGGCCTTATGTGAGATGCATGCTTGTTGTATCTTATTGTGCAGTTCATATTCACCTTGAGCGTGTCCACTTTGGACGGAAGGGCCCGCTCAAGCCCTGCCTGCTAAACCCTAAAGCCCCGGACCCTGTAGGTCTGCGCTGATGCAATCGCACATGTGCTCAAGGCAGTGGTAGAGGGTGTAACGTTTAGTTCAGTGTCTCAGGCTATACTAGGGTTTAGGGGTTTGTGGTCTAGGATCTGGGCGAGACACCGCCAAGGCCAAGCCTTAAACCTTAGCTTCGCAATCCATGTTCCCTAAGGCCGATAAAGTACCTCTCCGACACTTGCCTTGCCTATAGCTTAAATTCGCAAGATCAATTTGGGAGTCTGAGCATTGAGTCGTGACATGCTCTTAGCGCCTCTGACTACGGTCAGATTCTCTTAAAGTGTAATATAACACAGCGTTCATTGGCGCTCCCACAAGTGGTGGAAGTTGGGTTGAGGGAGGGGCCGAGATTCTCCGATGTACCCTACTTCAGATGTGCTCCTGATCTTTTGTGAGGAGTCCGAACACCATTCAAATTTTCTTTCCTAAACTGAGGGCCTCAAACACCCCGATAAAGCATTACGTTCCTTGACTAGGTGGCCCTATAGCACAAAAACCCTTGCAAAAGCCTATCTTCCTCACTTGAGGGATCTTTTGAAGATTCGGTCTCCGGAATCGATGGAGACATGGACGTCCATCAGCAAGTGCCGGCTGAACGCTGGTGCATCACCAAGAAGGAGTTCTTCAGCTTTGTCAACGAGGCTCCCTTTTGGGCTCTACTAAACCCTAAACCCTAAACCCTAAACCCTAAACCCTAAAATCTATAACCAGGACCCCCCAATGGCCCTTTGATGGAGTCCTTATGGTCCCTAATAGTAGGTATTTGGGGTATAATAGAGGGTAGTTGGGGGGTCTAGGTAGGGTTGAAGGGTTTAGGGTTTAAGGGGTTTAATGGAGTCCTTTATGGTCCCTAAATTTGGGGTATAATAGAGGGTAGTTGGGGGTCTAGGTAAACCCTAAACCCTAAACCCTAACCCTAAACCCTAAAACCCTAAACCCTAAACCCCAAATTCCTGAGCCCCAAACAGAAGTAAGGTAAGGGGCTCTTTGCGGGTTTCTGTAGTTTTCCCAGAGGGCTATCTCAGCGAGCCTCTCTCTAGGGCTCTGTAAGGGGTTCTAATTGGAGGCCCAGGGGACTTAGTAAGTAGGGTTTAGGGTTTAGGGTTTAGGGTTTAGGGTTTAGGGTTAAGTAGAGTTATAAGTACCCTAAATGGAGTTACCCTCATTATATCCTTACTTATAACCGACTTACTAAGTCCCCTGGGCCTCTAAGTAGAAGGGTATCAAGGGTTCTTCCTTCAGGGCTTATATTGGCCCAAAACCCTGAACCCTAAACCCTAAACCCTAAAACCTAAACCCTGAATCCTTAAAACAAAAGAAACTAAACCGACCTGCCTGAGCCGCACCTAGGATACGAGAGCCTTTCCTGGAACATCGAAAGCCGCTTCTATAACCGGTGTACCCATAGGCCCCTAAAGTAGTTCCTTTTGCGGGGGTTCTAGGGTTTAGGGTATAGGGTTTAGGGTTTAGGGTTCAGGGTTTAGGGTTTAGGGTTCCTTTTTTGGGGTTCACATTTAGAGTCCTAGAAGGTCATGCCAAAAAAGGAACTACCATGGGGGCCTATGGGTAGATGGATCGACTTATAAAGGCCGTGTGCCTCTATCGGAGCACGGAGCCCGTCCTAAAACCTAGTAAAGACCGACGGAACATGACTGAACTCTTCCTGAACAACGGTTTATAGGGTCTAGGGTCTAGGGTTTAGGGTTTAGGCGATACGAAAAAACCGCTACAAACCCCAAGAGCCACCTTTGTCTGCCTCGCCCTTAAACGATCACGGATCCCAGCAAATGCATAAGAAACCCTAAACCCTAAATCCTAAACCCAAACCCCTAAACCCCTAAACCCTAAACCTTATGAAGTCCTTATAAAGGATCGGATGGAAGCTGCTCAAAACCCTAAAACCCAAACCTTACTTGGAGGGTCGGGAGACTTAGTAAGTAGCTAATAAGTAGACTTATAAGTACCCTAAACGGGACCCTAATTGGGGTTAGAGTACTTATAAGTCTATAAAATAACCATTTACTAGGTCCCCCGACCCTCCAAGTAAGACACTAAAACCCCAGAGCCCTAACAGAACGCTCGTGACCCAAAAATGGCTCTACACATCTACAGCAACCTACGAAAGCTCCAGAATGCCCTAAAGATCTAAACCGAGATTTAACCCCAAACCCTAAACCCTAAACCCAAACCCTAAAGCCAAACCCTAAACCCTAAACCCTAAACCCTAAACCCTAAACCCTAAACCCTAACCCTAAACCCAAACCCGAAACCCAAACCCTAGACCCCTGAAGCCCCCCAACTCCGAAGCCCTGGCTTTCGGAGGTGCGGAAGCTTTGGAGGCGCGGTGCCCTTGAACCCGAAACGTAGCCTTAGGCGTTAGGGTTTAGGGTTGAGGTTTAGGGTTTGGGTTTAGGGTTTGGGGTTTAGGGTTTAGGTTTAGGGTTGAGGATTTCGGGGTTTAGGGTTCAGGATTTGGGGTTTAGGGGTTTGGGGTTTAGGGTTCAGGGTTTAGGGTTTAGGTTTTAGGGTTTGGGTTACCCTAAGTCTCCATGTACCTACTATATATATAGGGGCCCTAGGGTCTCTAGTACCCTATATCGTAGGTACCTTGGGGGTTAGCCCTAAACCCCCAAACACCTAAACCCCTAAACCCCTAAACCCTAAACCCCTAAACCCCTAGACCCCTAAACCCCTAAACCCTAAACCCTAAACCCTAAACCCTAACCCCTCAAAACCCTAAACCCCCGAAAGACCCCTGAACACCCCTAAAGTCTCAATAGGCGTGGAGCGCTTCCCGACAGCTCGGAGCATCCGAACCCCAAGCACCAGCTCGCGGACTACGGCCCCAATCTCTACCAGGTGGGCGTCAGAGGGCTAGGGCTTCTAGGGTTTAGGGTTTAGGGTTTATAGGGGGTTTAGGGTTTAGGGTTACCAGGTGGGCGTTAGAGGTCTAGGGTTTACAGGGTTTATAGGGTTTAGGATTAATGTAGAGGCCTTAATAATTACCTATACTATTTTGGGGGCTCCCTAGTATGTTTATAGTATAACATACCCCACAACCCTATTCTCGCTATTGAGGCCCCTACATGATAGGGTTGATTAGGGTTTAGGGTTTAGGGTTTAGGGATGTTCAGTTGGAAGCCTCTACAGGCCAGGCGTTTGGAGGTTAGAGTTTGATTTGTAGGGTTTGTGGGGGTTTATCGGATTTTTGGTTAGGGCTTCCATCCTCTACCAGATGGGACAAGGGCAATAGGGTGTTTGGGTGTTTGGGATTGCGGATTTCGGGTTTAGGTATTGGTGTATTCGACGTTTCGGCTTCAGGGAGTGTTTCAGGGCTTCCAACCTCTATCAGTACTATCAGGTTGGGTCTTACGAAATAGGGTTCTTTTAGGGTTCCTTTAAGGGTTCTTTCAAGGGTTCCATTCAGGGTCACTTTATAAGGTTCCTGTAATGGTTCCTGTAGGGGTTGGTGTTTGTAAGGGGTTCAAGTTGCAACCCAATGCACTCCGTTATTACAGGAGTCTATAGGGTTGTATAGGGTTTGTTAGGCTTTGTAAGGCTGTCTAGGGATTTACGGGGTTTCGCTGTGTCTAGGGCTTCCAACCTCTGCCTGATGTATTCGAGTAAAGATCAGAGTACTATTGGAGCCTAAACAACTACCAATACTATTTTTTGGGGGGATCCCTATCATAACTTTAGTACAATATACCCCACCCTATTGAAAGTATTAAGGCTTCTACGTTATCTTACATTGGCTGCCCTGAAGCCTTAGAGCAAAGCAAGCCCTAAACAGAGTTTCCACCAAGTGGGGAAGCATGGAAGGCTCAGGGTTGGTTTTAGGGTTTAGGGTTTGGGTTTAGGGTTTAGAGTTTAGGGTTTGGTTTACCAACCTCCAGAAGGTAGTGGAAGCGGCGCATTGGGGGCGGTGGGTAAGGATGTAGAATGATGCAGAGTATCGTGGGCTTTATCTGTACCATTTAAACCCTAGTAGTAGGGTAGGTAACCT
>CAJNDV010036817.1:4366-21118 GCA_905221635.1 Symbiodinium sp. CCMP2456 | reverse complement strand
GTTTAGGGTTTAGGGTTATGGGGACTACTATAAGGGACCTTAAGGGACTATCATAGGGATCCATTCCCCCATTCCCTACTAAGCACCAGACAGAAGATGTGGAAGATCACCGCGACCGGTATCACGGCTGGAAGAAATGCGAGGATGCCCCGACCTGCTCAAGCTTTGGCATCTTCCAGGTCTTCAATCGTTCTACGTTCGTTGTCAAGACGGCATCAACAGCTGATGAGCATCCGCATGAGAAAGGAAGATCCAAGTGGCTTCGGGCTTGGGATTCTTTACGCAGTAAATTCAGAGTTCCGTGGTTCAGCAGCCTATTGAGCCTATTGCAGGGTTTGGGATTCCCACAGCTCATCTCTCTCGAAAGCTACCTGGAAAAAAAACCTGAGCTGTGGGAACTTTGGCTGGGACTGTGTCTTTAAAGGGACACACTCTCATGCGCAATCACCCAAACCCTGACAGTGGGTCTAGAATCAGATTTGCCTCTTGCCGACAGGGAGGGAACCAGAGGCAACATCAGCATGTAGCCTCAGCTTTTGCATCACTGTGAAGTTCATGAATCAAGGGGAGGCCCGGGCAAAACTGTGCGAGCACCTTGCAGACCCGGAGGCTCTAGAACGGCCCTCCTGAACCTCTCAAGGTGCTCTACTCTGCTCACTGTTCCTCTCCTTCTCGTGCTTTGAAGCAAGATGCCCTGCAACGCAGGCACTTTTGCGGTTGTCTTCTTGTTTCTTCAGCGAGCCAACTAATTCTTGCCTTATCAAACACAGCATCTACCGCCCAAAAACAAATGCAAATGTAGGCCATGCGCCCGACTCGTAAACCCCTACCTCCCAAAACCCTACATCCACATCTTGATAAATGCAAGCAGCAGCCCACCCAGGTTGTAGCAACCAGCGCTTCGACATGTAGGGGCGCCATGTTGATTCTCCCCGTGGGGTTGGCGGTTCCTTTTGCAAGCTTTCGGCTTAAGGTTTGGGCTGCGATGCTCTGGGCTCAGAATGACGAGGGTTTGAAGCTTTGTTGGACGGGTTCAGGGTGACAGTGGTGCAGTGGAGGAACTTAGGGCTGGGAGAGACTTACCATGTGGGAAACATCAAGAAACGACGCACGAAGGCCTCAAGATCTGATAAAACCAACTGCCGGGGATTATCGGGCATGAAGATCCCAGACAAAACGAACCGTAAGTCAGCCATCTCGAGAAATGTTCAATCGAAAGCCTATGCGAAGCACATCTCCGAGCTTCGAAAGGCTGCCAATTCGAAGACGCACCAAAGCCTGCATGCTGGAGCAGCGGTAGCAGTAGCCGTAGCCGTAGCAGCAGGAGTAGGAGTCGGAGGAGTCGGAGGAACTATTGGGCAAATGGGGAAAGCTTGGCCTTCTCAAGGCCTGCTGCGCTTCAGACAAGCTCTCAACCTGCGCTGCTCGAATTCACGTACACCAACCTACACGCCTGTCTGTACGTGCGCACATACATGCATAGCTACATAGGTTGCATGTATGCATGCATACTGCACGGATACAGCCTGCCATGATGCGCCATATCCGTTCTCCCAACATGGCCAAGAACTGAAACAACGCCCCCGCTCGGCTCGTTCACGCTTCGCTCGTTCAGGACATCGGGAAAAGCCATGCGCCTCTAAGGATACCTCACATAGAAAACCAGGATCTACAGCAGCTTGCACAGGCAAAAGAGGGTAATGAACGGGGCTTCAATACCTGGAATCAGGCGTTGGCAAATTTGGGGTATGGTCTCCCCTAAACCCTAAACCCTAAACCCTAATTAGTAAGCCCCTGATTGGCGATCCTGCCTCGAGAGGTAGGGTTGGCTCCAGAGGATCCTCAGCCTCGATCTTGTTGGGCTTTCGGGTTCAGGCTGCTGTCTTTTGAATTGTATGGGTGGGGCATATACAATTTAGGGTTGAGGCTTCAGTGCCAAGGGTTGAACTAAATCAAATTCTTCGATTTGAGGTCAGAGGTTCAAGAGTTTAGCATTGAATGCAGGAGGTTTAAGCGCAGCCGTTGGACCGTGGGAATGCGATCTTGTTGCTGGACCATGCTTGAAACACAAGCATTTCTTTCCTTCCTGAGTGGCATTCCTGCACCAAGAAGAATCTGAGAGCAAACAGCCATGAGCAGCCATCGCACACACCGATCAGACTTGGAGTGACCTCTTCTGCCTGGCTGTGAAGCTTGCTGTGCTTGTGCAGCTCGGGATTGCTGGAATCAGCGGTCGTGGAAATGACACTTTAGACTTTCATTCAGACTAAAATGCGACCATAATCGCGAGCTGTTGCAAGTACTGGTGTCTCTCCGGGTTGGAGGTCTCTGTTGTTGCCGGTTGTGGTGGAGGTGCTCAACGAAGAGGAGCCAGAATAGCCGTGGTAGCATGTTTGAGTTAGTGACATAATGGGAGAGTTGTACCTTCTTAGTTTCCAGTAGATGCTTTGTCGATTCGTTTGTTAGCTGGTCGGTCGTTCTAGGTGAAAGCTGCGTTTCTACGGGAGCAGCACCAACACTGAGAGCACGCAGTCACAATCTGTTCACGTGGTCTGCCACCTGTCCAACACGCGGCTCACGCGACAAGCCATTCAAACGGTCGGAAGTGTAGGGCTATCTGACAGTCACCAAGTTGATGCTGCTGCCTCCGCTCACACGCCATCTGTGTGCACTCACTAACACTAACCCTTGAACTCTCGCATTGCGAGAATCTGCAGTTGCTTCCCTCAGAAGGTCTCCCGCCGTGGGCTACGACAGGAGGATCGGAAATGGGAATGTCGAGACTCAAGACCTTCCAGTCCTACTCCGAGTTCTCCCCGGAAGGCTTCAAAAGACCCGAGCCCAACCTCGCGACTCTGCTGAAGACAAGATGCTCTTTCGATGCGCTCAGAAAGCCTCCCAAAACGCAAGAGGCGGTCAGATCAGTGGGTCTTGGCTGCCTAGGACTGTCACTTGCATTGAAGGGTGCACTGCTATGCTATGCCTGGAACGCGATGGGACGGTATTTTCTTGATTTATGTAGCATGCTCGAAGCCCTAATTGTGCTCAATGCCGAGTGATGTGCATGATCCAGCCTTTCCTTTTTACCAGCCTCGCCCTGCGACACCATGGTCGGTGCTGATCTTTAGGTACGAATGGCATGTATAAGCCACAGAACTTATTCTGCACATGAGTGTCCCTTGCGTGCGTCTCTGGGCATGAAGATAACCTAGTTGCTAAGGCTGATACGAGAAATTCAAAATCGTGTTCGCCTTTCAGTAGCCTGCCCCTAATCTAACGAAGCGGACAAACGATGTAAAGAATCTGCGCCAAACAACTCCCGACCTCCAAGCCCGTAGATCCCTTGCTGCATCATCTCTTCGTCCAGTTGGTTGATGCTCACGACATCCTTGAACGGAAGGCTTATGGGTTCTCAAGTGGCCAGGCCAGAGGCTTCGGGCACTGATCTCGATGACTCGAGGCAACTAGGAAATTTAGGTGGGCACCACAAGACCACAAAGCCGTTACCTCCTAGAACCGGATACCTTAAGAATTGGAGCCAGAGAAATGAAGGCAGGCCCAGCTTCGAGGAAGCAGAGCTGATGCTTGCAGAAGCCGGGGCCATAGGGCGCGAGGACGAGAGCGAACATGGACATCCTTGGAGGGAGGGTGGCTGAGGGCTTAGGATGGCAGTTGCACCAGATACTCTGTTGCCCAAATTTACTTCGCTTACGTGGCTTACTGTGCAGATGAGGATTCAGATGTGGTGATTCCTACACGGGAGGCCTTGGGTTGGCACTAGCACTACACGCACCTCTGGCCCACGTCTTGGCGGTCACTGTCACTTACTACTGCTGGGTTGCGAAAACTAACGACCACACTACTGAAGCTCCTCCTCCTCCTTCCTCCTCCGCCTGCATCTCCCTCTGCTGTTTATATCAGTACCAGCCGTACCATTCCTGCTTCAGTGCTTCGGTAGTGCAGCACTGGCGATGTGAGAATGCTGCTTGTGCCATCACGCCGGCACCCACTGCTGTAGTTCCTGATCACGGCCGAGCATCGTGACGCCAATGTAGAGGGCCCAGCCACCGAAGGGGCACCGCAGCCTTTCGCCGTTGATGGATGTCTCCTGGGTTGGTGCAAGCTTGAAGTTCTGGGAGTGTGAAGCCTGCGAGACTGCCCAACCAAAGAACGGTCTCCTGAAGATCTCTGTCAGAGATCGGAGCCAGAAACAGGCTGCAAGTCCGAATGTCGGCTTGGCACCCGGAGCCTCTTGTGCGCTTCGAGCCTGTGAAATCGCAGCCAAGCCTCATACACGAAATACATAGGCAAGACGTCCAAAAGCGTGAGAGCCTCTACGACGAAGACAACGATGATCCACGTCAGGAGGACGTGTCGCCAGCCAAACCTCGAGGCCATCACACTTTCTTCTGTAAATATATATCAGAAGACAGTAAGATACTGAATCTCGTGCCTACTGGCGCCACAGCATCAGCATACATAAAGATACTGGGCGGTGAGCCTATGTCATAGACATATGCTGGAGCACGACGCAGCACATATATTGTCCCAACCTTACGAGAACTCGGAGAACGGCCCACACCAGCACAAGTGCAACATACCTTAAGAACCCAAAACCCACTCTTTTGTAGGTTCTTATTATAAACCCTAATATGGGATTTATAGGGACCCTACAAAAAAGGGTTCTTATTATAAACCCTAATATGGGATTTATAGGGACCCTACAAAAAAGTAGGTTTTGGGTTCTTAAGGTACTGCAGATTTAAGCTATCGGAACTGATCTGTCTGGTGCTTAGTAGGGAATGGGGGAATGGGTGATAGGGACTACTATAAGGGACCTTAAGGAACTATCATAGGGATCCATTCCCCCATTCCCTACTAAGCACCAGACAGTGATTGACCCATAGTATACGTTGTCTACGACAAGAATTGGCCGTGGAGCTGTATCGTACTAGAGCAATGCGCGATAGAGGAAACCATCGGGGCACGTGGCATAGCAGCCCCGCACTAAGCTCGGGCACCGGTAGATTGGAGGTATGGCAACACGAGGCTCCAACCATTAACTCGTAAATACTGCGATTCCTTGACTTCTGCTGAAGTAGGAAGAGTGACAAAAAGGTTCATCCGATGCAATAGACGTCTAGCCATAGACTTAGTGGTCGGCCAGCGCTCCACATCCACACGGACGCGGCTGCGCAGCAGAGAAACCAGCAAGCACAAAAGATGCCAGGAGCCCAAGCCCGAAACCCAGATCCCCTTGACCCTGAAGCCAGAGCGATTCAGCAAAAGACAAAGAAGCCGAGAGGACCCGCTTAGGCGGAAAGCCCGCAGCCACCCCTCCCCAAAACACTGTCAGCTTCAAGTTTCGCTCTGCGAAAAAGGTGCTGTAGGGACAAGGACAGGAACTTCCACCGTCCTGACGTCGCCTGGGGGCAGGGGGGCGGGGGTTGTGGGTGCTTCAGAATCCAACTCCGGGGTTTCCGACTTGGAAGGTCAGGGAGGTGGGGTGGTGATGCATGGGGCATCGGCGGAGTTTCCAAAGCCCACAACCCCATGGGCCCTGGGTGTCTGAACTACTCGCACTTGCTGCTTCCACTTTCTGATCGCAACAAAACTAGTAATTAGCCCAATATAGCTCTGAAAAGGCAAGGTCATCGAGACTACACCAAGGTACGCTCGTATTTCGAGTACCTTGAAGCGGCATAGGCTCCCAAAACCACGACCCACATGAAGGACTGGCGAGTGATTTGCATTTACATCTTGTTTAAGCTCAATCACAGACGTTCCTTGATACAGGGCTGAACGTAGCCAGGCAACCCACGTGTGGGACAAGAAGATGTCGAATCGCGTCGTTGGCTTTGAACGCTGCCATAATGACGCCTTTCCCTGGGCTGTCTATCTTGCGAATCCGAGGCTAGATAAGCTGTTGATCGAAAACCGACTGCTGAACGGTACGCAGCATAGAGCAGCAGCATTGTCATGCAATTAAGATGAAGCAGAAATATCTCGCGGAGGCCCTCCTAAACCTCAAGTCTACTTGGAGAGTTTTCGGGCTCCACACCCCGCAACAATGGCCTCACTGCTGTCAACAGTTGAATTCGGCACCCACTTCGACGGACAAGTGTAAGCAACTCCTCGATAGAACACAAGTTCTGTGATGTGCTGTGCTCCTGTACGAGGCTCCTTCTGGGGAAGATCAGCTGGGCACCATCGCCACAGGCGCCCTCCACATCGAAGAGTCTCTTTCAGTGGGATCCCTCCTTGGGTGATCAAGGGGCTCCAATGAACTGTTCGACGAGTACCGGCCTAGGGTGTAGGACCGTGTAAGCTGTAATTACTTACTCATCGTGACTAGTGTTGCCCCCTCATGCACCAAAAATCGGGCCCGATGTCCCCCAGCTTCCCCTAGCCACCATGAGCTACTGGGCTGCTCACGAGTTTCCGAAACCGCCCTGCCCTGCCATGGTACTTGGCTCTTTGGGGAGTGGAGTGAAGATGAAGAACAGAAGTTGCAGAAGTAGCAGAAGCAGCAGAATTGAAAGGGGGCGGAAGTCCACTGTGGCCCTGGACTCCCAAACTCCCGACATCTCCGGGCAAAGGCTCGCATGATTGCCGGGTCGACGTTCAGAGCAGATTCACGGCTCCACCGCGGCACGACCTGCATCAAGGCAGTTGTGCCTTTGATTTTTGGGCTTCGAGGCTCGCCCCCCCCAGATATGATGGACCCACTGAGGCATGGCGAAGTCCTGAACGAACGCCCTAGTCTTGGCAGGAGCGGTGGTCTCCGTGCCCCCTTACCACACAAGGCGCGGAACTGCGGACAACGGAGAGGCCCCAATGCCCCAACCCAGTTGATGCTCTTCCGATGGATCGACTTGCTTTGTGTTCCGACCTGATGCCGCCAAGCACAGCACATAGCATGGCTACAAAGACCGTGAGGGCACTCGAAATCAAGCGCATCATCGCGCAAAGATGCTACCCGTAACTAGAGACATATATACCAACAACCCTGCACTCCGCGGGAGATGCAGCTGGGGCATCCGGCCGAAAGGATCGCCGAACAACGATCGCCACTCGGACAAAAATGGGGCCTGCCGCCTACAAAATATTCAGAACCGGCCCATCAAGATGTTTCAATACATGTCTCTGCAGTCGTGACAAGCTGCTTCCGGGATCAAGTTGCTCAAACGGGGAAGCATTCTTGCACTGGCTCGGCGCCACCACAGGCTGCTCTCGGTGTCAAGTGCATCGGTAGTAACTGCACGGTTAGCATGCAACAAAGATACTGCGAGCATCATCCAAACAACTACAGTAAACGGCAACGCAAACTCAACAATATCCCATCGCTTCATCGCGTAGACCTGGCGACCACACCTGTATTGAGTCTTGCAGTCCTACATAAAATTGAGGCCTGGGGGGGAGATCGAAGTAAGCCAGCAAACTTGCGTGTCTCACCACGGTGTACTTTGCAGCTGTCCGCAAAGCGGAGACAGAAACAACTGTCGCGACAGGCGACAGGCCATGTGTCTGCGGAGCAACAGCAAGACATGGCCGTGCTGTTCAAGTCAGTTGAAGTCCAAGCTCACGTCGGATGCGGAGCTTTGGGACCGTTGTGATGGTAGGAACATGTCGGGAATATTCGCTCGGGTGCCTCATCTACCTCCGGCTTGTCCAATGCTAAACTCCAGACACTCCACCCTGCGCACCCTATTATGCACTTACCCTAGGACCCCACCCCCATGAGAGTTGCGCCTCTAGGCTGTGGATGCTGCTGTGGCTGTTGCGACGCTCATAGCCCGAAGCGAGGTTCGCTTTTTGCGACGGGACATCGATTTGGATGACCTGCAACAAGGTGGGTTTGGGCTTGGTGGTTTCGGTTCAGGGTTTAGGGTTCTGCGCTTTGGGGTTCGCGGTTTGGGGACTTGGGAGGGTTCAGGGTATGGGATTCAAGACTTTACGAAGCAAGGGCTCGTTGGATTATACTACATCTCTCCGAGTTCTGTGTTGCTAGTTGTCTGGAAAAGCCGAATCACCGCTTTCACTGCTAGCAGCTCTTAGCAGCTGTTACTTGCCGGTCTCCTTACCTGATTCCAGACATTTCCCGCTGAAGTGGGCTTGATGCATGGAACCATAGCCGAACTCCAATCAACCCAAACCACACAAACCCATGGACCACCAACTCAAACCCTAGGCCTCTTCCTGAAGTCTCCATTGTAGTTCCATTTTGGGGATACCTTATAAAACCCTTAATATATAATTGGTTAAACAAAAAAAGGAACTACAATGGAGACTATAGGTAGATGCTACACCCGAAATACCGGCTTCAACCCCACATCCTCACAACTCTACGCCTCAAGCCCAAACCCCAACCCCAAACCATAGCAAAGCCCTAGATTTGTTTCATCCCAGACAAAACTCTTCCATCCCGGAACCCCAACTCCTGTTTCAAATCCCCACCTCCGAAAGCTCTAAATCTTAACACCGAAAAACATCGCATGCTCTCCAAACTCCAAACCCTCTTAAACAAGGGCCCCTTCTTAGAATGCCCCTCTCTCGCTTTTCTCCAGCCTGGCAGACTTCGGCCTCAGGTCCGTCTCGAGTCTCCGGACACTCACAGCTGGCTTGAGCGCCCATGGTGACCCGAAAGCCCCAAGCAGAAGGAGGCTGAGTTTGCAGTGCAGGATCGGGCTTGGGATGAGGGAGGGTAAGGGTAGGGTTGAGGATCGGGTCTGGGATATGTGTGTATTAGGGTTTAGGATTTGGGTTTGAGGCTCTTAATGCTTTCTGAGTTCTCTTAGAAGGTAGGCAAAATATATTTCCTCTAGATTCTAGAGACCGTATACCAAGAAAGCTCGCACTACTTGAGGGAGGTGTGGGGGTTGCACCATTCATGGCCTATGGGCTTGACGACATGCCAGCCAAACGGCTGCAAGGCGAGCCATCAGTCGGCATGAAAGCCCTCTGTGGCTGTTGATATTGGCGATGGTTTTACTGGAATGTCATTGTGGCGCCATGGTTGTCATCGTAACCTGCAGCAATGGGAGAGCAAACGACAAGTATCAGTAGTTCTCGGAGGGAGGGCAGCATCTTCAACAGCACGAGCACGTCGTGCGTATGATTCTGTTTCGTCTGTTGTGGCTGCAGCCTTGGAGAAGCTGTTGCTGTTGTTGTTGTTGTTGTTGTTGCTGTTGCCCCTGCGTGTTACTTGCTACTGTTCCGCATACTCTTACATATTTGCAGTCACATGGTCTGTCGTGCACGAAACACGAAATGGTCACGTGCGTGAGTGTGCGTGTGTGCGCGCGGGTGTGTGTGTGTGTGTGCGTTTTGATTCTGTGTGATTGTATGTAGCTTGTTGACTACATGTGTATATACAGATATACACGCACTTGCACTTATAAGGATAAGTGTTTGGATTTGGTACCAGAGTCACTGCGTCTTCGGAGAGGGATCCCTTACAGAATTCCAGGAAGTCCTTCCTTACAGAATCTATAGCATAAGCATGCGAAGAGTTTGCTGACAAGCTGCCAATCCGAAGACTGTTTGGACTGCGTCCGAAGTCTGTGTTCAGGTTGTTGCGGGCTTAGTTGCAGAAGGTGAGGCTCTGCACTTTTCATCGCGAGGCTTGATGCGAAACCGCCGGGACATGTACAGTAGGATATATATTATAAAGTAACCCAAAACGGGAACTCCAATGGAGACTGTAGGATCCTATATACTATAAGGTAACCCAAAACGGGAACTCAATGGAGACTGTGGGAGGTAGGGTGTGAGGCTCTGTAGGACGAACGCAGCCCTGCGCCTCACGGCTGCCCAGGCAGGAGATGAGGGCCGAGATGCCTCCCGTCTTGCTTTGTTTTAGATTTTTAGATTTCGGCACTGTACGGGTTACTATAGCTAGAACTACAAGGATGACTATATAAGGGTTTCGGGTCAATAGCCATCAGATTTCTTCACGTGCCGGCGTTATAGGCGTTGGCGTCTTCGATCTAGACCCCCCGCCGCCTGACATAGAGCTTCTTGAAATCTCGAAACAACGACCTCTGCCCCTGCGAGTCGCAATCAAATTGCCAGAGGTCCCAGCGAAAAAGCGACGCACCCCAAAGCGCTGAAAAGTAACCATAAAATCCTAAAACCCATTAACCCAAAGTGCTGAAGCACAGGATGAAGGCTGTCGAGTCGGCAGTCTCCTCCTGTGCCAGCATCTGCATGGACCGAAGCTCTTCCTGGAGTTTGTAGCCTTTTTGTTTTAGTACTTGTGGTTTCGGTATAGATATGTGTGTGTGTATGTAGGCGCGCATAGATGATTACAAACACACGAGTGGAACAAATGCAATGACATGCAATGGAATGGAGTGGGGTGGAATGGAATGGAATGGATGAATGAATAGATGCATGCATGGATGGATGGGTCATATGAATGGGATGGACGGAAGATGGATGGAATGGACTGACTGATTGGATAAATGAATGAATCAACGGAAGGATGAAAGAATAGAATGATGACGAACAAAGCGCCGTGCGGTGATCCCCAAAGAAATGCGACACAATGAACAAATCAGGGAATGAAATGACATGAAATGCAATGGAACGACTTGAAGCAGAAGCAAAAGGAGATGACATGTAATGAGATGAGGCGAAGTGAAATGAGATGACATGCGATGACATGGTGACATGGAACTAAACCAAATGAAAGGAAAGGAATTGGCATGCATGAGTGAAGGACTGAATGAAGAAGGCTGTATAAATATGTACAGGTCGATGCATACATGCAATTGTATATATATATACACATATTAACACACATGTTACGTATATGTATATGTATATATATATATACACATGCACACAAAACATGTCAAACACAGGGATGCAGTATGATATGATATAATGTCTGATAACATAACAAGTTAGAGGACCATATCATGCAATGCAATGTGATACAAGAATGTACTAGAGTCATTAGAGTATGACACAGTATGGTGCACTATGATAAAGTTTAATGTGCTGTATCACATGATGTAACATATCATAATACGTATTCTTAGTGTTTATAGAGAAACATGTGTATATATATATATGTGTGTGTGTGAAAGGTTGTATGTATACATAGATACATACATACATACATGCATGCATGCATTACATACTTACATATACACACAGAGGTATGTATTTCTATATATAATATGTACACAGACCTACATATGTATATATACATATATGTATACACATGTAAGGCAGAAGGGCGAAGTGCGACCGACTCGTAGTATACAGACTGCAGTGACGAATCCTTTGCGGTTTGTGTCTCAGTGCAGTCTTGGGTTTTTAGGCTTTATAGGGCTTTGAGCTAGTGCTGGTAGCTTGCGGATAAGCTGTGCTGCTTTCGGTTTTTGCATGTTGAGTCGCTGCAGACCAGTTTCAAAAAGGGTTGGGGACTAGACTCTTGCAGGCTCCAGCTGCACCGCATTGTGGTCAACGTGTTTCTCTTCTGCTTTCGCATCATGCACACCCCGTTACCCCATTATATATATATATATATACACATTGCCGCAAGTATGTGTATATATATATATATACATACATACATACATACATAAGGCATGGAGCTTACCTGGCAAATTCTCCAAGGAATGCAAGCTTTGAGAGCCGAACTTCTCTCCGAGTTTGAGGCCTTCACAGCATCAGTTGTTGGGGGTTTGGGTGCTTCATGGTTTTAGGGTTTTAGGGTCTAGGGTGTAGGGTTTTAGGGTTTAGCGCCTGCAGCATGCACCCAATAGCAGCCTTATATCATATGGGTTTCTAAGGCAGATTGACACACTGCCAATGCGTTTCCGACTCATTTTTCTCAGTCTTTTGAGCAAGTCGTATGTGCGCGTTTGACACAAGAATTGCCTCCATAGCCCGCTTATCATGAAACTTTCGAAGCCGTATCACATTGCTCTCAAACATGTCCTCATCGTCCAAGCTTGATTACACCTGGCGACGTTTGATCAGTTTCTGCGTTGGCTCAATGAGCCCTTGCTTGCCTGTTCTGGTCATTTCCGTGTTAGAGCAGCCCCAAGTTCTCCCCTGCTTCCGAGCAGGCCAGCCAGCCGAACACCGCTGCGGCGAACCCGGTGAAGTGCGCTGCGGACGAGGCCTTCTGGCCTTTGCCGTCGACCGAAAGATGCACCATCCTGGACAGGTCCGACGAAGGACGAGCTTCTACGAGCTCTACACCGCTGATGAGGATCTCCCGGCGCAACAGTTTCGGGGTTCAAGGCTTGCAAAGCACAGGATGGGCTCCTGCGCTCATTTGGGAAGAAATGTGAGACATGTAGTGGGGAGGAGGTCATGTCCCCGTCGGTGCAGCTTACATGGCCTGAGCGTGCAAGAAGTGGTAAACGTCTAGAGTCTAGAATCGTGATTGTGAGAGCTGTGTTCGGAAGCGTAGCTCGTCGATATGTTCCGCTGGAGCTATCATTGCAAACGTGCGAGAACATCTGCGCTAGACTGGATTGTTAAGCAACCGAGGAGCATGACGTGGAGTGTGGCTTGCATGCAAGACTATGCCTGCACTTGTTGTGGATACAGGTTGAGGATCTGTCGACGAAACGCTCGATTGTTTCGGAATGTCTCACAGGAACAACACTGCTTGTCGGTTGATAGTGGAAACCTCGCTCCACTTGGCCACGCATAGCACTAGCCGTGCACTCACGCAAGGCGATAGCCAGAAGGACGATGATTTGGCCAATGTCTACGACCACTTGGATGCTTGGCATCTTCAGATATAGGGTAGTAGACTCAGCGCTCTCAACGAAGATGCCGGCAAGCTTTCTTGGGCGGAGTGTTGGGTGGTTGATACGAGCCGCTGTGTTCTAGAGTGATCGGTGGACTGAGGTCTGAAACAACAACTGTCGGCAGCACACGAGCACGAGCGATGCACTGGGCAAGGGTCATCATGGAAGAAGACATATGTTCAGACTGGGAATATGATCTCTGAGTAGCTCCCATCTCCACAACTCCCCGTAATGCCTTCTGAAGACTCGCACGATCACCATGCACACGCCAAGCCTTCACGGAAAGACTTGCTTACCGCGCAACGGCTGTGTCGCATATTTTCGTCGTATACTGTCAATTTTCCGACTCACTCGTTTGAGACGAAGTCTTTGAGACAGAGACTGTTTGAAGTGAAGAGAGAGATTCGTCCAGGGATGTACTGCCCACACGAAAGTCTGATGGATACGATCTTGAGCAGGAGATCTCACCCAAACCCTGCCTAGAATTGGACCCAGACCCTAAGCCCCTAAGCCTTGCTCGAATTACCCCAAAGAGCCTGAACACGAGGAGCGATGCAACCGTCGGCGAAGCAGTGTGCACCCCGTCCCAGTGCTTCCATCCGCGAGCGCCTTGGCTTGGAGTGGAATCCATCGGGTTTCAAGCACAGCCGGCCTGCAAGATAACCGAAGGCTAAGTTTGGATGACGGAGAAGCAAGGAATCGTTGTGGGCGGTGTGTTTGTTTGTTCTTTCGCAGAGGCGACACGCTTGGAGACTCAGAAATGTCGCAACCCAGTCGACTCTTCAAGCTATCCCGTGAACAAGTCGTGAATCGGTTGATCGCTGTTGATGAACCGAAACCTCACTGTCTACCTGACATGAAGAACCACCCATACACAGCCACGCACACGCACACACACACACACAGAATCCAAACAAGACAGACCCAGGCACGATGTTAGCGCCACCGATGTGCAAGGAGAGTGGGGACCTGAGCGTCGATGATTTTTTCACAAGCTACGGTTGATTCTGTTGCTGTTTTTGGGGTTCGCATATTTCGGACTCCAGCTTACTGGCGAGTCTGCACGATGTAGGTGTTTCATCAACGGCCTCAGATGCTTCGGTGGCATGTAGCCCATTAGTTTCTTCATTTCGACCACAGCACCAGTCCAAAACGATTCGAATTTCTTCGTTTCTCACTTGAAACGGTTCGTTGTTTGCTCCAACATTCTTTTGCATGTTGGAAGAACGTCGCCTTTAACGAGTGGGACTTAGCCTGCCTCTCGTGGGAAAATGTTGCTGGAGGCCTGCCACCAGGCAAACTCTTGTCTGCCAGATACTCGTCTAACGTCGAGAGGTCATTAGGGCTTTCAGCACACCGACCCGCAAGGTGTCGGCATCTCGTACATGCCGAGCCAACAACTCTTGGCCCAAGCCACTACACATTCTTTATATGCTGCGAGCGGCAAAGAAGGTGTGGCACCAGTTCAGAGCCTTTTGTCACATGTATGTATATATATATATATATATATACATACATGTGTATGTATATACATATATGCATATATATATATATACATTGTGCATACATACATACATACATATATATATATAGACATATTATATGTATATATAGTTAAGGAATGAAAGAGTTTTAATTACTCACTTCTTAATATCCATATTCAGATGCTGTATGCACGTGTACTATGGTTGTTACTGTACTTTGAAGGGTGGAGGGTCTCGCATTCATCACCATCTCTCCGTCTACCAACCTTTCTGTCTACCTACCTGTCTAGCTAGCATACATACACACACACACACACACATATATATATATATATATACATACGTACATATACGTACGCAGGTGCATGGACGCGCCGAACATATACATTAAACAATTACAGACAGACAGGCACAAATGCACAATGCGCATTGGTTAGCTTTGTGCCTTTGTGCTTTTCCGCTGCTGTGCAATATGTCGTTTTTTGTGCAGGTTGGATTGCTCAGTGGCAGGACAGCCACTGTAAAAGCCTGCATGGAGGAAGAAGTGGGAGCACTGAAACGTCGAGCAGAGACGGCACTCGGCGTCGGAAAAGGGCGGCTGGTGGACTCATCTGGAAGCGTTCTGGATGTACGTGGACCGATCAAGTGTGCCCGCCTGCAGGATGGTGACTCGCTGGTTTTACATATGAGCAGAGTTCAAGTTCACGCCACTCACGATGCTTTTGCTGCCGTTCTTGGCGATGGATCGTTCGTCACCTGGGGTATTCCGAAGAGTGGTGGTGACAGTAGTGCTGTGCAGGATCACCTGAAGAATGTGCAGCAGATCCAAGCCTCTGGGTGCGCATTTGCTGCCATTCTGGGCGATGGATGCGTCGTGACCTGGGGTGATGCCGTCGCGGGTGGTGACAGCAGCGCTGTGCAGGCTCAGCTGAAAGATGTGCAACAGATCCAAGCCACCGACCACGCGTTTGCTGCCATTCTTGGGAACGGATCCGTCGTGACCTGGGGTGATGCTGACGAGGGTGGTGACAGTAGTGTTGTGCAGGATCAGCTGAAGAATGTGCAGCAGATCCAAGCCTCTTTCTTCGCTTTTGCTGCCATTCTTGGCGACGGATCGGTCGTGACCTGGGGGTATGCTGCCTGTGGTGGTGACAGCAGTGCTGTGAAGGATCATCTGAAGAATGTGCAGCAGATCCAGTCAGCTGACAATGCTTTTGCTGCCATTCTTGGCGACGGATCTGTTGTGACCTGGGGTATTTCTGTCATGGGTGGTGACAGTAGTGTTGTGCAGGATCAGCTCAAGACGGTGCAGCAGATCCAAGCCACTAGTGGTGCCTTTGCCGCTATTCTTGGCGATCGATCTGTCGTGACTTGGGGTAGTGCTGCCCTTGGTGGTGACAGTAGCGCCGTGCAGCAGCAGCTGAAGAATGTGCAGCAAGTGCAAGCCTCTGAACATGCTTTTGCTGCCGTTGTTTTAAATGGCTCTGTCGTCACCTGGGGTAGTCCGGGCAGTGGTGGCGACAGTGGTGCTGTGCAGGATCACCTGAAGAATGTGCAGCAGATCCAAGCCTCTGGGTGCGCATTTGCTGCCATTCTGGGCGATGGATCCGTCGTGACCTGGGGTGATGCCGTCTCGGGTGGTGACAGCAGCGCTGTGCAGGATCAGCTGCAAGATGTGCAACAGATCCAAGCCACCGACCGCGCGTTTGCTGCCATTCTTGGGAACGGATCCGTCGTGACCTGGGGTGATGCTGACCAGGGTGGTGACGGTAGTGTTGTGCAGGATCAGCTGAAGAATGTGCAGCGGATTCGAGCCTCTAGTTCGGCTTTTGCCGCAGTTTTGGGCGATGGGTCGGTCGTCGCCTGGGGGGATGAGCAACAGTATGCTGAGGAAGAAGCAGAGGAAGAAGAAGAAGAAGAGGAGGAGGAGGAACGGGAGGAGGAAGAGGACCCGCCTGTACCGGTTGCCCAAAACAACAAGGTGCGCGAATGTACTTGTGCATATTTGTTTATATATCAGTGTCAGTACCTATATCTACATCTACATCTCTATCTTTACCTAGATCTATCCATCTGCCTACCCATGACCGTCTGTCTGTCTATCTTCTTCTCCCCTCTCTCTCACGAACCCCCAGCTCAAGAGCCCACATCGTACGTCCCACAGCCTGCATACACCAAGCTTCCTTATGAGGCTCCTTGACTTCGGAGGAGGAGTCCCAAACCGCCTGGGCTCCAGGCAACGTGCACCTCGGCAAGACTTGAAAGAGACCCAGAGGACGAATGGCCCTGGGATGGCAGTATTTTATGTAAATCCGCACGCGATGTCATATGTTGAGTACAGATGCCAGTGTGCGTGTGTTTGTGTATGTGTGTGTGTGTGCGTATCACCGCTTGCACATGCCACAGACAGAGTATGTATGCATGCATATGTGTGTATATACGGATGTATGTACGCATGTATGTCTGTCTGTGTGTCTGTCTGTCTG
>CAJNDV010036816.1:0-14172 GCA_905221635.1 Symbiodinium sp. CCMP2456 | reverse complement strand
TTCGGGTTTAGGGCTTAGGGTTTCGGCTCTTCAATCAAATGGGGTGTGTCAGGGTTTTGCGCGAGCTTCAGAGCTATAGGGACCTGATCAGGATTGCAAGCGTGTTCCGCAATCATGGAAGGCCCCTGCTTAACAAGTCTCTTTATGCCCTGTAGCATTAGATTCACCTTGTTTCAGTAATAGTCTCCCTCCTCAGTCCCTCCAGAACGTTCTGTACAAAACACCCCGCAGCAATATTCTGACTAGCACGGCCCCTATGCTAAAACCAAGCGCTCATCAGTATGTATTAAAACCCCAAATCCCTCTCAACCCTCAACCCTAGAGCCCTAANNATCCTAAATCCTCAACCCTAAAGCCCGGAAGCCCCAAACCCGAAACCCAAAGCCGTGCACACCGTGGAACTCAGGAAGCAAATGCACTCTTGCTGTCTGATCCCAGGCTCAGCCCACAGTCTTCACTTTAAAAAAGCCCAAAAGCATTGGTTGGGGGTTTTAGGGTTTAGGGTTATATAGGGTTTAGGGTTTAGGCTCAAATTTGTGGGGGGTATAGGCGGCTTAGGGTTTAGAGGGTGTGGGGTTTATAGTTGACGGTTTGTGGGGTTCAGGGCCCAGGGACTGCCGTCCAAATCGCAGCTTTCAGTTTCACGGTTCGGGTGGCTTAGGGTGCTGAAAACTTTCAATCAAGGCGGTTTAGGGTTTAGGGTTTTAGGGTTTAGGGTCAGTGTAGTTTATGTGTCTCACTATCACTGTCCACCGTGGCCTTGCCATTCACGAAAACCGGTCACCTACTCAGCTACTTCGACCCAGCCGACTGCTCCGTGGTGTTTCGGTGTCGTGTATATAGAAGCCTGAAAAAATCACACCCTGGGTTGGGCGTGTAAACCCCTGAAACTATCACTGGGTTGTAGTTTTGGGGCCCTTAAAAGTATTGATGAGTAGGTATCTCTATAAGAGCCATAAAGGGACATTGACAAGTTTCCCAAAGTGCCACCTGGAGAAGTACATGGTGGGACTAACACTGCCCGCCCCGGTACCATTCTTCAATTTCCCCAAATTAGTATTGGCAATCATTATGGCCCCTACATTCCTTTTCCAAGGACACACAAAGAACGAAACCATGGTATGGAACCTCGAAGCGGCAGTTTGTTGGGGCTACCCGTACCCTAAACCCTAAACCCCAAACCCCTCAACCCTAAACCCTAAATCCTAAAACAACTCCAGGGAGCCATCATCCCGTCCAAGCTCTGCTCTTTAGCCGCCTGGATGCAATTCAGGGTTGAGGGCTTAGGGTTTAGGGGTTTAGGGTTTAGGGTTTTAGGGTTTAGGGTTTAGGGTTTATTCAGGGTTGACGGTTTGCGGTTTGAGGCAAGGCTTTCATTGGGTTGGCGGTTTGCGGTCCAAAGCTAAACCCTGACCTCGCACGCACTCAGCCTTCTTCTTCGAAAACAAGCAAGAAAATGCGACACTCCCTAACTCTAAACCACGGAGCAGTTGAGGATGTTGAGCCCCTGTTTTTCAGACCCGGGGACCCTCATGTAGGGCCGTAACAGGTTGGCCAGCGTTTGGAAATGCCACTGTCCCACGGTTTAGGGCTTAGGGTTTAGTAGAACAGGGACGGGCTTTGGTAATTATCCAGGCCGCAATTTTACATAGTGCATTTACTTAGCGGAAGGCTGATCCCCTTGACGAACCCTATATATATATATATATCTATCTATCTATCTATCTGTTCTTAAAAAGGCACTCTACAGCTTGGGGACCCAAAAGAAATCCTAATTTGGACAACCACCCATATATCTGTAAAGAAAGTTCCTGCTAAGCCTGACCAAACCCTAAACTATAGATAAACCCTGGGCCAAAGCCCAAACGCTAAATGCTAAACCCTAACTGGGAAACGCGAGAGCAACAAAAGGATCCAAAAACCTAAAAGCCCGAATGCTAGACTAAATGAGCACCATCGCCTTCCACCTTTACACACATCGATACACCTTCTACTACACAAAACTCTGCTTTCGATACTTAGCTACTAGGGTCATAAACCCCGTCATTGGCGTCGCAAGCAAAAATGCCAGAAATGTAACACAATTACCAAATTGCTAGCAAAGTCCCACGATCCTCCAACTAAACGGACCCCGTTCTAAATTCTACACTCCAAGGCACGTGAGTCCTCATCGCTGCGGTTAGCCCACGTTGAACCGGGTAGGGAGCCGGTTCGGGTGCCTCGGGCGCCACCGCGGCCAGGGCATAGGCCGTCTTGAAGCTTCTTCCTCTCCGAAGATTCTTTCAGGGTTAGCCACATACCCCTAAACCCGAAACCCTAAACCCTAAACCCTAAACCACCTGCAGGGCCTACGGGTACCAGCATTGTCTTTTGCTTGCATCGGGAAACAAGAAGTTCGAAAAGCTTGCGTCAGGCCTTTCAGGCGCGCGCAGACGTGCTTCTTTCTGTCGGTGCCACTTAGGTAAAGGGCTTAGGGCGTATTATAGGGTTTAGGGGTTTAAAGTTTAGGGTTTGGTATAAGAAAACTTCACCTGATCCAGCAGCATTCTAAAAGCTGCAAAAATGCAGACGACTGTCTTGCCACTGCCTACGGAATTGGGAAAATCATCATGCCAAATCGAGGTGTGAAAGCTTGAACGCTGGGGGACTGCAACATCTGCTGGTTCAACGGCCATCGGTCAACAAACCCTGATCGGCTCTACCATTCATAGATAGGTTCACAGACTTGCTAAGGCCTCTTAAGAAAAAGCACTGCAAATGTACCTCCTAGAAAAAGCTGTTTGTCATGAATGCAGTGAACATGGCCAGTACTGATGGTGATGATAACCTCCTCAAAACTCTACTGCTATCAGTGTCCCTAGTATTGTATATATTAACCGCGTCCAGTGACAACGACTGATTGCAGCACCATAATATTCCTTCTGTGTTCGCTAGTCATGCTCACCCACGCTGAGATATACTCTAGTTGTTCGGTGCTCTCACAAGTTGCTGTAGAACTGAGGCCAGATTGGATTACACACGCTATCATACGGAGATATGCTTCTGCAGGTCTGGAAAACATTATCTGAAGACCGATCTTGAATCAAGTGTGCCGTCAACAAAGCCACATAGACACACAGTGAATACGGCCAACACTGCCGAGAGCACAAGCATTGTCATCAGTGCAATCCTCCCAGGAGACGACGGAGCTTGTCACTGCCACGTGAGCCATCACTCTGGATTCCGAATGTCATGGCAAGCTGAGAAGTTTAGCCACAAAGGGTTTTAGCATCAATGTAACACAGATTTTGGCGAACAAAGCATATGCCATGTTAGTAATTCGACCCTTTTGGGAATGCAAGGAACCTGATTGAGACGCCCCCCGCTCTGTATCTACAGATGTTTGGGATCCATGCGAGGAATCTTACCAACAAGCAGGAGTCTCATGAGGGTGAATACATTCCCCAGCTGCAACGACAGTAACAGCAATAATTGCAAAGTGACAGCTACCAACACCAAATCGCAGAAGCGACAAACATGATGGTACCCGTGCGCCATACACGACCGGGTAATGGCTATGTCTGCCTACATGCACACACCTGTGCATACACCAATGTGTGTACATAGTTCCTGCACATAAACAGTGGTTATTGCATGCATACAAAAGCACATGTGTACTTGCGGTGTCTACTGTGCCGCAGTATGCAGCCAATGTGTAATAATGAGGCAGAAGATTGTGTCTTCATTGTCTTCATATCTATTCTACTTATTTTCGGGCACGGGGATGTAGGAGCAGTGAACATAGAACTACAGGGCCACACCTTGAACCATTACGTAGCAAGCGAGAACCTGACTGTAACATGACCATTTATCTCTCTCGCATATAGCAAGTCTAGCAACAATTCAACACAAGAAAGAGAATTGTGTGAGGACAGTCAACCACAGACGTACACTAGCAGCACTGCTGCTGCTTGAGGTGAAATCTCGAGATTCGGTTTGTCTCATAACAGTTTACATTTTAAGGTTCAGGATGCGCAACAAAATAGTCTAGATACGTGGAAAAAGAACACTAGCGCAACCTTACACTAGCTGTCACTAGCTGCTGCTAGCATGTGTCCTTCTGATATCACAATGAGAGTCACCATCACCATCATCATGACTATCAGCATCATCATCATTCGCAACTTCAAAAAAGTCGCCCCCCCCCCCCCCANNCACACACACACATGCGCACACACACACACACACATGATTGCTCTTCACCTACAGTGATCTATTCCCTCGCTGCTCGAACCAGAGTCTTCTCAGGCTCACGTGCAGATACATAATTACACTGCTTCCGACGGTCTACACACGTCCTTTTAAGACCTTCATTCCCATGTTGGTCATCAGGCCAGCATTCGCTGGTTTAAAATGGTTTAAACACTGTTTGTTCCCTTCATGCGCCTTCTGCCGCCGGCTCACTGTACGCCCAAAGCCTGAAGGAGGTGACTCCACTGCTGGACGAGCTTTGCCTGCCTCTCTTGGGGAAGGGCAAGGACACGAGCCAAAGCAAAGGAGCCTGCAAAGACGAGGGTTTAGGGGTTTTAGGGGGCCAAACCACAGGACCCGCCAGTGACGAGGGTTTAGGGGCTTAGGGTTTAGGGTCTAGGGTCAAAGCAAAGGATCCTCCAGTGACGAGGACAGGAACCAGCTTGGCCAGCAGGGCGTTCGTGACACGACTCCCATACACATAGGTGCCAACTTCACTCTGTCCCATGTAGGCCACGAAAAGATGCTGGCGGTGACGCTGCTGCCATGTCAGCTTCCACTGAAGACTGTTCACGCTCGCCACAGCACTGTCTTTCTAATGGCTCACGACCGCAGCCCCATGGAGAACATGCAAAGCGACGCAACAGTTGGTGAGGTTCACGAAGAGATGCGAAAGCAACCAGTCGGTATTGTCTTGGAGACCCAGCAGCACCTCCGCTATAAGCGGAAACATGCCAAGAAGTGCAAAGGTTGATAGATGGAGATATGCCGCACCAGTCCAACGCGAGATCTCGCCAGCCAAGGCAGCAATGTACGCCCACCTTCAGCTGCAGAAAATACGTTTTTGTGAGCGCTTTACACATACCCGAACATTCAAGAAACCAAACACAAGACTAACCAACAAATGCCATTCAACGACTTGGAAATATTAGGTTGAGGCACTCTTCATAGGCTATCTGAAAATCAGCCGGACGCTGGGCATACGCAACTGCAAAGCGATCCAGCAAAATCCTGGGCTGTTCTGTCTTAGACAGCTTGAGTTTGGGGCTTTCAAGTTTAGGATTTGTGCAAAGAATCAATCCTTCGACTAACTTAGGTAGGGTTTCCAAACTGTAACAGTTGCTCCTTGGCAAGAGTCTGCAATACTGAAATTGAAGGTCCCGTTTAAACCCTAAACCCTAAACCAATTCAATTTAGCCTAGGATCACCATGGAGCGGTTCAGCCGGAGCAACACGAAGGCCCAGCCCAAGCGCTGGAGTGCCAAGCTGATCGGAAATGGGTGGGCAATTGACCCCGGGTGAAGCTGCACAAGAAACACGAAGCACAGGAGACAGATGACAAGGTACACACCGAGTGGTAGCAGGTCAAACTTCAAGGAGGTCTGCAACCTCGAGCCCAGTGTCTTCTGCATTTCGGGGATCCTCTCTTGCATGAGCTCGCGGAAATCATCGGAACTGCTCACGGTTGCTAGCAGCAGGAAGAACACGACAGCCTCCAGGGCATAGAGGGTATGGCTCCACTTCTCGTAGCCAACGGTCATGTAGGAGCTATAGCCGCACAGGGCACAAAAGCCCGCAGACACCAGCTTGGCACTGATCGCAACACCTTTGCCCTATGATCTGGGCATCCTCCTTGCACAAGCCCGATCGGTAGGTGTAGCACAGCACTTGCAGAAGCCATGAAGCCAGACACAACGAAACTACACCTGCAGTCGCTCTCTTGGGAGAAATCCGAAAGAGATATCATCGGCCGCCCAGCATTCGCAACCAGGGCCCTGTTCGAGAAACGCCGAACTTGCTTCATGGATTGGCATCTGCCAGCCGCCTCCGGAAAGTCTTGCCGCGGACATGGCACCACTGAATCTTGAGATCTCGGAGACGAGAGCTCCTGCGAATCCTCATTCTCAAAGTGATCCTCCGGCTCGCTGTCTGACGACTCTCTTGAAACGGATCCGACGCCGTAGCTTATCGGTCTCGTGACTTGTGGTGTCACCGAGCCTACCGGCCGCGTCCCTTGTGGTGTCACCGAAGGCAGGGAGCAGGGATTACCTACAGGCACCGCCACCCAGCCATCGCACTCCTCGGCGGGTGCTGGGACCACTTTGACTGCAGACTTCATAAAGCCTTTTCGGCCTTATTGAACTGGTTACTGAGCCTGCTACGAGCTGCACCGGCAACATCCAGCTTCGAAGCTGAAGGGCATTCATCTACTTTCGGTGCTAGGCTTTATCAGAACAAGCACCAGCACATTATGGTAGCTCAGTATCAGCTTTAAACCGTACTTGTGCTGTAGCTCTGAACCCCAAGCCCGAGTAGACGGATTGGAACCCGCTGACGATTACCATGAGAGCTTCAAGTGCTCCAGACATTGAGGATTGGGGTTTTAGGGTTAGGGTTTAGGGTTTAGGGTTTAGGTTTTAGGGTTTAGCGTGCGGAGTAACGGTGCAAAGCCAGGGAGTGACAGTTGAGAACACCCGGTGTGGCCAAAGACCACGTATATAGACAGCTTGCAACCTGGACGTCTTAACAAAAGGCGGGCTCTTGCACTTTCCACAAACTTCCTGCACCCTGCTAAGACTCCCCAACCGCTCACAGCACGGTAACACCCCAACCCTCTAAAGCCCTAAAACCGTACATTCCTCAGATCCCAAGGCCTAAAGCCTGAGCTGTAACCCCGAAACCCGAAATACTTAACCCTCAACTCGAAACGCTCCAATTACCTGTAAGCCTTGCTTTGACATTGCGTCCTAGCCGGCCCGAGAACGCCCGCGATGCTACAGTGTCTTCGGGCCTCAGGTATGGGTTTCAGGACAACTCGGGTTTGAGGTTTGGGGTTTAGGCTTGAGGCTGAAGGGGCATAGGTTATAGGTTCCTTAAACCCTAAACCCAACCCTAAACCCTCAAACCCTAAACCCTTAAACCCTAAACCCCCAACCCTAAACCCTTATGATAGGACAATGGTCCTACGTACTGTTTGGCGCTGGAAAAAGTAGGCTCTCGTTTTCGTGAAGCTTGCAGTCGGTTTGTTTATAGGGTTTAGGGTTTAGGGTTGGAGTGCAAAGGCTTTGGGGTTCAGCGTGTTTGCTCTTTAGGGTGTTTAGGGCGTTGGGTTTAGGGAGTTCAGGGTTTAGGGTGCTGAGCGCTGCCTTTGGATCTAGGAATCTACCTCGAACTACCATAACCTGCCTTTTGTAGGTTCTTGTTATGAAGCCCTGATATAGGATTTACAAGGACCCGGCTACAAAGTATGTTTTGTAGGTTATAAGGTAGGGTTCTAGAGGCCTGGACGGCAATCTAGGGCAAAAGGGCTGCGGTCTGTCTTTGAAAGCTAGATCTAAAGGCACGCGCGCATGTGCAATAGGGGCCTCAATCATCACATCAGAGTTCCCGGGCAAATTAGAAAAATACGGATGATTTAGGGCCCATAGGGGCCTGAATAATCAGAATAGTGGGGGGAATATCAACATACTACAACTATAACACGGATGCCCCATAATCATATTAGGTCATTATTTAGGACCTATATATTAATGAGAAGGAACCCCTAAGTCGCCCCGCACATATTCCCTAAACTCTAAACCGTGTAAACCTCAAACTTAAAGGCGAGGACTAAACCCTAAACCCTAAACCCTAAACCCTAAACCCTAAACCCTAAACCCTACACAAGAGGTCGCCAACAACTCTGACGATGTGGGGCTCCATAGGGCTGTATAGAGTTTGTATGTTTGTGCAAGCGTTGATAGGGCCTTAGAAGGGGTTTAGAGGGTGGACTTGGGGTTTCGGGTTTTGGGCTTAGGTTTACGGGATGACAGGCGCACCGTTTGGTTTCCCGAAGGCTTTCCAGGTTTGCGATGAATGTCCTCCAACAGCTGAGCCACACCTTGGGGACCAAATGACCCGTATAAGTAGGGGCCCTATACCCCGATACTATGAATCCCTATACGGTATATGAACCTGAAAACCTTTTGGGGTTCACTTCCTCCTTAAGGCACGGTCTAGGGTTCAGGGTTCAGGGTATAGGGTCGAACAGGTCGTGCTTCGATTGCAGTCCCCAAGGCCACCAGCACGGGCTGAAGATCCGGCTGCCACCATAAACCCTGTAGACCCTCAACACTACCTATTGTCTCCATTGTAGTTCCTTTTTTTGGTTAAACCAACTTTATATTTAGGATCCTATAAGGGAACCCCCCAAAAGGAACTACAATGGAGACTATAGGTAGATCCTGTCAAGCCTAAACCCAGTTCTCCGACAGTGACGCGGCGAACGAAACCCCGGTGCTTCCGCAAGGAGCAGCGAGGCACATGAACCAAGCTCAAACGTGAAAAACACACTATGTAAACCCCTCCCAGCAACATACAACCCCAACACCATAAAGTCTGATACAGGGGCCTTAGTAATTAGAATAGGGTTTTTGGAGGTAGATAGATTTTTACTGTATAGGTACCCTAAACCTTAAACCCTAAACCCTAAACCCTAAACCCTAAACCCTAAACCTTAAACGTTTAGGCCCCCATATCAGACCCTGAAACCCCACACTCGACGGAAGGTAAGCCGCTTAGCCCTCATGCCGTAAGTTCGCCAAAGTCCTAAACCCAAAGGGTTTAGGGCTTAGGGTTTAGGGGTTCGGGTTTAGGGCTTAGGGTTTAGGGGTTCGAGTTTAGGGCTTAGGGTTTAGGGGTTCGGGTTTAGGGCTTAGGGTTTAGGTTTTCGGGCATAGGGTTTAGGGTTTAGGGTTCAAGGCTTACGGCTTAGGGTTTAGGGTTTCGGGCTTAGGGGTTCGGGTTTCGGGTTTAGGGCTTAGGGGTTTGGGTTTAGGGTTTGGGAAGCCGTATCAATCAGCGGAGCAGCTGGCAGGAGCCCAATGCATCGGCCCAAACACGTGGGATGCCGGCCTCGTGCCGAGAGGTTTCGGATTCGGGGTTTAGGGTTTAGGGTTTAGAGTTTCGGGTTTCGGGTTTACGGTTCATCTGGCATGCGAACAAGGTTCGTAATGGCCTGCCTGGCGATCCAAAAACCTACCGTTTTCAGGGTTGTGCCACGTAATAACATGGGGGTCCTAGAAAACTATGTTGTAGGATTTGGCGCTCCAGGTAGGCATTATACGTAAAGGATCATGGGCCTCAGTAAGTGGGTAACTATACTTATAACCCCAATTAAGGGACTTTTAACCTTACTTACTAAGCCCCATGATCCTCCAAGTAGGGTTGATGGAGGGTCAGCCGGAGCGACAGACAAGACCTGGCACCCTGCACCCCACAAAGTCCTGAACACTTCCCTAGCCTAAATGCACAACCCGACATCCCAGACCCTCTGCCCTTCAAAATGCCTTAGCGTAACCTTGACTAAGCCCTTCTGAAAACGACTGCTTAGTCTTGAAGTGCCGCATTAGGCAAGATTACGCCGAAAACCCTAAACCCTAAACCGCCACAAAAATCCTCAACCCTAAACCCTAAACCCTAAACCGCCACAAAAACCCACAACCGAAACCCACCGAACACTGCAAAACCCCCTCCGAGGTGTGCCTCGGGAGTTCTCAGCAGACCGGTGCCCAACTGGACCTGGGGGCCGTTCAAACTGCGGGCCTTGGGCTTAAAAATTAAAGGAAACTACAGGTGGGGAGTTTAGGGTTTAGGAGTTTAGAGATAGACCTTCTATAAGGCTCCGATAACGGTAATTACCCACCTGAAAGTGTCCTAGATTTAAAAAGGACCCCCCAAAACCCCTCTACTTGGGTTTAGGGCTTTTTTGGTTTCTGGTGAGCCTTAATGGTCTTTAGTAGTGTATTTGGGAGAGGGCAGTTGGGGAGATTGGTCCTATAGGGCTTACAGCCTATGGTGCTCAGCTACGGGTGTGTTAGGGTTTAGGGTTTAGGGTTTAGGGTTTAGGGTTTAGGGTTTAGGGTTCAGGATTTAGTGTGATTTAGTTGTACATGTGTAGGGTCATTTTAGGCTTTGGGTTGATGGTCTAAAGACCCTGAAACCTGATAGTAACCTTTGCGGAACCCGTCTAGTAACTCTTAAAAGTGCTCAACCCTAGACCCTGAACCCAAAACCCCAAACCCTAAACCCTAAACCCTAAACCCTAGACCCTAAACCCGAAACCCCAAACCAAACCTAAACCCGAAACCCTAAACCCCAAAAACCCAGGGCGGTCCAGGAACCGCTGAAGCTCCGAGAGTGAAAGCCGCAGCCGCCCCTCGCGCATCTGCGATGCCACCGGTGGCGATGACCGGCACCTTTGGGTGGTTTAGGGTGCAGGGCAGCGTCGGCTTTAGGATCTTTTGTCAGGCTTTCGGCCTAAACCCTAAACCCTAAACCCATGCGGGGCGGACGGGGAGGGAGTTAAGGATTAGGGGATCTAGACGGTCGTATGTCTTTTAAATTGCGGCGGTTAGGATGCTTCGGGCTGATATTGGTGGTCAAAGTCTTGAAATGACGGAGCTAGTTATATATGCCTATCTGGGATCTCAGAAGGTATCCTAATCAGGAAACTGTCCACTTATGATTTCGGGTTCCCTAAACTTTAAACCCTGCCCCTTAAAGCCTAATATGGAGACTTTCATATATACTCTCCGAATTGCTTTGCAGCACGGCGGACACGTGGGAGTGGTGTCGTATCGCATCAAGCGAATGAAATCGCCGACAGAGGCCACATCGACCCAACTTCCGGAGAGGAATCGGGCCAGTCAATCACCGTCTCTGGCGGCGCGGCAACGGCACTTCCGATGTTCCAGTATTGAAACTGCCGACGGCAAGGGGAATCCATGTGTGATTTCGGGTTTGAGGCGATTTCGGCGACAAGTAGGGTCGACAAAGGCCCGGATTCCTCAAGCATCTCGGAGGGGGTCGGGTGCACGTAGGTACGCAGCGTGTCCGGGGCTTCGGGTTTCTGAGTCGAATAGATCGATGCGGCTGCCTTTGCAAAATGGGGTTGTCCGTACATATACAGTTGGGATCGAGGGCCTAGTTCGACTGGCTGGCATGGAGGGGGCTCATGAATTCTATGTTTATGGGGAAGATGCCACGCCTTACGGGCTTAAGGCGGTGCAGGACTCTGCCTGAATGCAAAGCAGAAATGTTTAGGCTTGGTAGGGTTCAGCTAAATTGTTGATCAGCTCCCCCCAAGCAAGTTTTTATGGGTTTAGGGTTTAGGGTTTAGGGTCCCTACCAAGTTCAACCTTGACGGTTCTCCACAAAACCCTTACATCAACCCTCCCCCAGAAGCCCTGCACCCTAAACTTTACTGTGGTGAACTCTATAAACAAGCAGCCCTACAATACTCCTACAATCCTAGATTCCTAGATAAAGCCCTGAACCCCAAAATGTCCTCGACACTACACCCTAATCCCTAAAACCCTGAGCCCTGATGGCGCAGGAACCCTGAAACGAGCCTGCACCCTGATAAGAAAACAAACCTTAAATTCAGAGAGATGCCCGGACAGCATCCACGATCGCCGGGAGAAGGGAGAACAGGCCAACGAGGTCCTGTGGATTGGGCTTCTTCCACATCCCTGTAAGGTAACCATACATCATGACATCACACACCAGTCAGCACATGCCACGTCAAAAGCAATTCCGAAACAGGACAGCAGCGCAAACCTGTGAACCTCTAAAGCCCTAAACCCAAACCCCGAATGCCTAAACCCTAGGACAACCTTTCCACAATAAGCAAACCTAAGAACAGCATTACTAATTACTATAAAGCCCATACTTCACAGATCATAGGATTTAGCTACTAAGTAAGGCGCTAGACAAGGTGTCACGTTACTTACAATCCCCAAACCGAGGTAGTTAAAACTTAACTTACTAAGTCCACTAAGTCACCCGATCTTCCGCGTAGCTAAACCCTAAACTCTGTTCAGTAAACTCCAGTGGAGCCTATGTAGCCCAAAGGGTCCAAGTACCTAACAATCATATACTCTTCTGAAGACTAACCTACGAAACTATCCGTAACCCAAGTACATGAATTTTAGGTCCTTTGGACCCTTAGGGTAGGGGCTTCATTACTGAGACCCGAAGCCGAGTGGCTAAACCTTATACAAGACCCTGAACTCTAATACCCTAAACCCTATACAAAACCCCGAGGTTTAAGTAAAAGTGAAGGGGCCTGGGCACCAGAGGAAGAGGTTTCGGGTCCGAAGCCCGATATCCTAAACCTTATAAGCCTAAACACTATGCAGCACACATAAATATAAATAAATAAATATTATATATATATATTTACATATTTGTTTATATATACATACATATGTATACATACATAATTGTTTATGTTTAACTCTTCAAATACCGCGGTCCCGGGCTGCGTCATCCGCCTTGAATGCGCCGCGATGGCCCCCAGCTTCCTTCAGTTCGGGCCCGGAAAGTTTTGCTTGCTTGTGTAGGGTTTAAGGTCCTATACCCTGAACCCTAAACTAACCCTAAACCCGAAACCGTAGTTTAAGGTTTAGGGACTTGGACCCTTTGGGCTACACAGGGGCTCTACAGGGTTTTACTGAAAAGAGTTTAGGAGTTAGTGACGAGCTTAGAGTCTGGGGTATAAAACTTGGGGTTAAGGTTGAGGGTTTAGGGTTTAGGGGTTTAGGGTTTCGGGTTGAGGGTTTAGGGTGTAGTTGCTCAGAGAACCAGAGGACTTGGTAAGGCTATATGTACCTTGATTGGTGCAACAAGTTATTCCAAAAGTATAGGTATGTTACCTCATGATTTATAAAACCTGTTCCTAGGTCCCACGACCCGGTAAGTAGGGTTTGCTTGAGGTTCTTTGGAAGGTGACCAAGGGGTTTACATGGGGGTTTAGGTTTTACGGTCGAGTTCGGCTTTTGCTGGTATCGGCTGCTATCTTGCGCCCTTCGGAAGGTCACTCCAATCCCCGCAAAAACAATTTTTCTGGATATCTTACGAAAGAAACATGATGCGGACCAGAAAATTCTAAAAGCGTGACCAAGACCCTTATCCACACGGTACGCCCGGAGTTTCGTGACTTGGCTTGGAGGGTCCAAGCTGTGCAGACTGGGGACTTAGGTTTGAGGGCGGCAAGTTGGCCTGGATGAACCTAATCCTAAAGCCCTTTTCAGCTGCCAAGGGCGCGGACTGTGCGATGTCCCTCCCGTTGGCGACGCCAGCTATTTCTAGTCTGGCTTAAAACGCGAGCCCACCACTCCCTAATCCTAAAGCCCTAGGGCCCCTAAACCCTGAACCCTAAACCCTAAACTTAGCGTTTAGGGCTTAGGGGTTAGAAAGTTTAAATCCTCGTCCCCAGTTGCTTAAACCCTGAACCCTGAACACATGCGCCTGAACACAAAGCCCTGACACCTGTGACACCAAATAAAGAAGCCAAGCCGGCCTTTTAGGGTTTGGTTTAGGGTTTAGGGTTTAGGGTTTAGGGTTTAGGGTTTAGGGTTTAGGGTTTAGGGTTTAGGGTTTAGGGTTTAGGGTTTAGGGTTTAGCCGGCCTTTTAGAGGTCAGTGGAGTGGCAGCCCGTGCAATGACAGCAACTCAAGGTGCTTGTCTGTGTTCAACATCTGGGAGGAAGAGTACAACAGCAACCATAACATGCATTAGGCTTTCGACTCTCATTTCTTAAGTGGTTCTAGGTTGACTCCGCATCTGAGCTATAAAACAGGACATGTTGGGTCACAACTCAGAGCTCAAGGTCTGCTTTCTTGTGGTAGTCGTATAAGTGGGGGTGGTAGCAGTAGTAGTAGTAGTAGTAGTAGTAGTAGTAGTAGTAGTCGTAGTAGTCGTAGTAGTCGTAGTAGTAGTAGTAGTAGCAGCAGCAGCAGCAGCAGGAGTCGTAGTAGAAGTACTAGTAGAAGTAGTAGTAGAAGAAGTAGTAGTAGTAGTAGTAGTAGTAGTAGCAGAGTGGGAGTGGTCGGGCGACCACTACATCAACACACAAATGTTCGAGTTAGAGTAGTGAACTGGAAGAAATGGACAATTAAG
>CAJNDV010036815.1:5577-21392 GCA_905221635.1 Symbiodinium sp. CCMP2456 | reverse complement strand
ATCATATAGCAATCAATTTATATATTATATTCATATTCGAAAGAAATAATTGAAAGATTGAATTATTAGAAATATATTCTATATATTCTATCATTTTTGAAAAAGATTCTAGATCTGATCATTCCAAGAGAAATCTATATATTATATATCTTATCGAAATTATATTTAAAAGTTTATTTATTCGAAAGATATTCCTAATATAATATTTTATTTATCGATATGACCTTATAGCTAAATAATTGATGATATAAATAGATGCATATAATCTCTATAAAAAAATCATCGATATCTATGAAAGCAAATTCAATAAATTATAAAATTCTTCGATAAGAGCGTCTCGATTATATATGAAATGAAAAATCTAAAAATAAGAGAATATATATAGAATCAGAATATCAATATTTCGAAGAGAAAGATCTCTATAGATCTCTATAGAAGATGAATCGATAAGAATAAAGATTGGCGTAATCTTTATAAAAGATTTGCCGATATTTACGAGATTATATATGAGGAATATGCTCTATATGAAAGATTCAATTTCTATATATATATATATATTTCTAAAATAGGAACCATATCGTAATTCCATCATTTCAATGCGCACGGTCCATATAGAAGATTTATCGATGATTATAATCTCTTCATATTAATAAAAATCTCATTATTTATTATATGATATAGATCATGAGAAATTTTATTAGATTGTAATAATATATATTTCATCATATTATTTCAAATTATTTAATGATTTATAAATTATTCATATTATGTGTAGCTCTAATCAATTCATTTTCGGATTTATAATTCATCATATCCAATATAATCTTCTCAGATTTCAATTAGCTATTGCCCCAACCCACTAATAGAGATTGCAAATCAGAGCATAAAAAAATACAAGGATAAAGTATTTATTTCAAGGAAATATCAAAGAAAAAGGACATCTCAAAATATTTCAAAAAAATCTCAGAAATATATCATTCTAAGGCGTTCCCTCTTGCCGCATATTGTTCTCATGAATCGTTTGAAGCACGCTCGATATGTCAATACGATATGTTGGGCAAGTGCATTATAAAGCCGTTCTCATATCGAATAAGTCTGGAGTCATTGCAAAGTAGAATATTAAGTGGCTATTAATATCATATATATATATATGCAAAATGCATATATATATATATATCAAAATATATGTATAGAAAATAGATCATCATAGAATCTCTTCATACTTCTATGAGCAAGCAAGTTGCCATATAGATGGGTAAGTACAATCGAAATTTATGAAAATTAGAGATATATAATTATTGTCCGTCATATCATCTCTTGTACGGTTTGTGCTTTTCAAGTAATATATTTGCTTTCGCACCAAAATATCGAATTTTTTCCATGAAATCGTAGTGAAATACCAAGTCGTTCAGGAATTATAATACGAACCATGGAGGAAATAATAGGTGACATCCCCCATATATTATGAGGGATATACTTGTTCCCCCACAGCCAAAGCTTTAGAATGCTATAACTAAGAGCAGTAGGTATAGAGATAGCCTTCATCCAAGTGGCTACCAATGATCAATTCCAAATCCAATTTATTTGGTTCATATTCAAAACAGATCTTTATTTTGAAGAATCTAATGGAGATGATAAGCCCCAATTAAAATCCAAAGTTCATCAAATAAAGCATGGGATGGGGTGCCGACCCCCCCAATTGGACAGGTCGGGTGCCTCGCCCTGAATCCCAGAAAAGATGATAGATTTCAATCCCGAAATCTCAATATAATTAATCGAATCCAAAATATCCCAATTTCAGATGATGAATGGCTTATCCGGTGCCCAAAGATCTAAGAGCTAGTAGATGATAAATCCTTTATATATTATTATATATATATATAAGTCATAAGCATTATAATATCATAAAGGAGATAACCGGTGGCACAACGGGTGGCAAGTCGAAGTCTAGCAAGAACGTAGTGAGTAGTGGATACTACAAGCCCTGAACGAGTTGTCTAAGTGCTAGAATATAATAAATAATACGTGGCAGATGAATCACTTGAAGTTATATGCTGGATAGCAAATCTCAATACGAGGTTAGTAATTTGAATATAATGATTATTCCTAGATCTAGACCTTCAAGAAATATAAGAAATATAATGGGCGACAAGCCCCCATAAGCCTAATATGAAAGGAATGATTTATAAATCCAGAATCTCCCACTGGCAAGCAAATATCCTGCTCCCAAGAAGCTTAAACCACGATCGGATATATTGGATCCGAATTTCAAAGTATATGATGGGATTGATGATCCCGCGAGCACCCAATCTTCCCCAAAAAATGAATATTTCCTGCGCAAAGCCCGCTATCTCAGCAAGATGCTGGGTTTCAATCCTTAAATTCGAAGATTACCGGCACCAAATTTTAGAAGCATCCCAAATGGTGAGAAGAGATAGTAAGTGGTATATCCGATACCTTCATACTTAATAATAATTAGTGGGAGCTTGGACTAGGTCGCAAGCATGTTATACTTCCAAATGAGATAATGGGTGGAAAGCTTGATATCTGAATCCAAATAAAATAAGAATATTGTAGGTGGTCAACACTATCAACCATAGAGCAGGTAATTGGGCCCTAGCCAAACGCCGCAACTTACAAACATAAAAAGATCGGATGGATAATATTATGAAAAGACAAATCCGAAATTTGGGAAATAATGACTATTCACATACTTTGAACCGATAATGATATAATTCGTGGCAATCCCGAATATTCTATAGAGGATTTGACCATCCGAAGCTTCAAAATCTAATTCTACATATGACTGGATATCACTAGAGATTTACTGAAAGTATTTAGCCATCAAAGATATCATTAGACTGGGCTACTTCATTAATTTATAATAGAACTCCCGGACAAGCAGAGGAGTCGATATATCTAGTCGACCATCTATCTATGTTCATATAGGAGGATGTGGATGTTTTATAGATAACCTGTCGCCCCATACAAGACCCTTATCTACTTACGAATGGCGATACTACTTTATCCCCTCAGCCCCTTCAAACCATGTTTAAATAATCCCAGCAGGTATTCCCAACAGCAGAACACATATTTGTTATTAGAGTGCAGGTTAGGCCTGGGCCTTCAATGGTCGTCGTGTCTGGGCCGTGGTGCAGGGCGCTCCCGTGAAATCTATCAAGTCTATTTTTAAATAATGGGGGGAGGGGAGGGGAGGGAAGGGTGGAGGGGAGGAGGGGAGGGAGGATGCGATCCAGCTATCTCTTCGTACTAAAGTTCCTCCTAAGCGCGGCTGGCAAACAAAATCCTCGTCACGACTTTCACCTTTCACAGTAGCCGGATGCTCCGGCCGGGTCCCTGGGCTGTTTGTCTCCGCTTGTCTCCCTTTCTCTCCCTTTCTCTCCCTTCATGAGGGTGGCCTGTGCCGGGTTCCTGGGCTTCCTGTCCCTTCCCTTCTCCAGCACCTTCTCCAAAACCCCCGTCCAATAACCCAGAACCTCCTCCGGGAACTGGCCGGGCACCCGCTCCCGGAACGGAACCCGCGCTCTAGAACCCGCTCCAGCAGAACCGACTCCCGAACCTGCTGCGCTCCGAAACCGGCTCCGGAACCCGGCTCAGAACCGAACCCGGTGCGGAGCCTTTTGCAACCGGCTTTGGAAAACCCGCTTTTCATCGCGGTTCGGAACTGGCTGGAACCCGCTCCGAACCCGGTTCCTTCACATACCGGAACCGGCTCCGGAACACGCTCCGGAACCTGCTCCGAACCCCTGCTCCGGGGCTCTCTCCGATCTGCTCCGAAGCTAAAAGGGCTGAAGACCCCAAAGCGAAAGCTATTGGGGAAAAATGAGTGTGCTCATCCGGGATTGCCTGAGGGGGCGTACTTAAGATATGTGATGAGCGCGAGGAATAAGCCTGGATCGCCGAATGAGGAGGTGTGCTTAGGAATATTTAGGATATGTCATGAATAAGGGTCACCAATCGAGGGGCGGGTTTCTGAAGCGTGATCAACCTCGATCGCCTAAGGAGGGGACGTGTTTACAGTGTGGGATGAATCAGCATCGCCAAAAGAGTTTGATCAAATAGGATGGCAGAATTCGGGGGCATGGCAAGATGTGTCATGAATCGACTCCCCAATGCTGGGACGGTTTGTGACGCCGAGGGGACTCGGGGAAAATTCTTCAAGAAGAATAACATTGACAAGTCGTGCTGGGTCAGCCACTGGCAACGTGATGCAACCAGCAGAATTTTAGCCTGCGACTTGCCCCAAGTCCCCGGAACCTGGATTTCACCACAAGGTGTTCTTGAGCCAAACTTGAAACTATGATTTCACCGGCAATGCTTCTTGAGCCCATCTTGAAATCATGATTTCCCCGGAGCTTTCTTCTTGCGCCCGACTTGAAACCATGATTTCACCGGAATGGCGTACCTAGAAGTCTAGAAGGTTACAGTATTACACAACCCTGCATGCATACCCACATAAATTGTTAACCTTTTCGTGGCCTATATTCTGTAGGGTCTGAGTTCAACTTGAAACCATGATTTCACCGGCGGTTTCAACACCGCCCGAAGCAGTGAATGAGGCCAGCTTCAACAAGGTTTCTTGATCCAAGTTACTTAAATTGGGGCTGGGCACCGCAAAACTAGCTCCGTGACACTGCAAACCAGCTCCTTAATTCCCCGAAGCCATCCCGAAGCCGGCTTCAGCGGGGCTTCGGGACACCGCAAAACTAGCTCCGTGACACTGCAAAACTAGCTCTGTAATTCCCTGAAGCCAATTGGAAGCCGGCGTCAACAGGGCTTCAAATGCCGGCATGTGAAGCCAATGTGAAGCCGGCTTCAACGGGGCTGCAAATGCGGTTCCCCAATACTGAGGACGATATTTGAACGGCATGTGAAGCCAATTTTGAAGCCGGCTTCAACGGGGCTTCAAACGCAGGTCCCCAATATTGGGACGGTGTTTGAACGGCATGTGAAGCCACTTTGAACCGGCTTCAAAAGGGCTTCAAGTGCGATTCCCCAATACCGGGACGGTGTTTGAACGGCATGTGAAGCCAATTTGAAGTCGGCTTCAAAAGGGCTTCAATTGCGATTCCCCAATAATGGTGAGGTTTGTGACGCCGAGGGGACTCGGAGATATTGAAGTTCTTGAAAAAGAGTAACCTTGACAAGTCGTGCTGGGTCAGCCACTGGCAACGTGATGGAACCAGCAGAATTTTAGCCTGCGGCTTGCCCCAAGTCCCCGGAACCTGGATTTCACCACAAATGTGTTCTTGAGTCCAACTTGAAACCATGATTTTACCGGCAAGGCCTTCTTGAGCCCATCTTGAAGCCTGCTTTGCCCGGAGCGGTGATCTTGAGCCCGACTTGTGGAACCTCAAAGTTACAATTAAAGTAAACAAGGCATCTTGGAGTTGCAATATAAGAGCCACCAAATTTATTGGGCAGGGTTTCGCTCCGGAACCCGCTCCCGAACCCGCTCCGGAGCCGGCGCCGGAACCCGCTCCGAACCTGTGCTCCGGAGTCCGCTCCGGAACCCGGTTACGAACCTCCCCGGGACCAGCTCCGGAACCCGCTCCGGAACTGGCTCCGGAACCCTGGAACCCGCTCCCCAACCCCCTTTTACCGGCTCCGGAACCCGCTCCGGGCTCTCTCCGATCTGCTCCGAAGTTAACAGGGCTGAAGACCCCAAAGCTAAAGCCGTTAGAGAAAAACGTTTGCTTTACTCGGAAAATACGGACCGGTATTCCGAGGGAACCCTATTAAATAATATAAAACTCATATGAGAATAGAAAACCGAAATCAAAGAAACTAGTTTATGATTATCAATTTCTCAATTCATTTAATTCAAAACTGCAATGATATCGATTTCAATATTGAGATATATTTATCTCTTAATAGAATAATGATTGAAGTATATCATTCGCTATATATTCTTTAAATTATTGGTTCTTAAGAAGAATCTTTCTATGATTTTAATTTAAGCATCTAAAATTTACAAATTCATTCAAGACGGATCCCACGTTTATTCTGATTAGATACTAATATTTCATCCTAGAATATCGAATAAAAATTCTTCAAAGAATGATAACTTTTCCGACAAAGCGCCTCGGGCCTAGGCCCAGGGCCTTGTCTGTCAAATCTGGAGGAGATTCGGAGGCCTGAAGGGGGGATTGGAGGCTAGTAGGGGGGAGGAAAGAAAATCAATAATAAATTCACAATTTTCAAGCCAAGCAGCAAATTTTAATTGTGCGTCTCTTTCCCCCGCTCTCTCCGGCCTCCCCGTCCAAACATACAAGCCTCCAGGCGATGGTCGCAGATGCCTTGGACCTCCAAGTTTAATTCCATACGCGACTCCACACTTCAATTTCATAATTTTAGTATAGTGATAAATTCTTCCGAGGCTGGCAAGCTCAGACAATTTCGATATCGTTGATTTAATATGTAAGATATAAGATTTGTATGACATAATCTGAAGGATTGACTGAATCTTATATGCGGCTGTAGTCGATCACTTTTGCTTCCTTAGATTCGTGGCCTCATATAAGTCGACAAATTATGAGGCAAATGAGTCTCGATAGGAACAAGATTCTTCTGTTCGGAGCGAATTCTGTATTCAGAAGATTTTCTTCGAGAATAGCAGATATCAATCCGAATATCATTAAAGATCAGAGTCATCTTGATTGGACGTGCGAATAGATCATAATGCGAAATCTGAGCCTTATTCCGGAATCAATTCATGTCGGTCTTGAATATATTGCGTAAAGTTGGCTATCTATTATGCCATTCATATTCTCTCAATCTCTTTCCCTGACGAAGCCTCCGCCAATGCAAGTAGCGAAAGTTTCGGAAGATTTCGAAAGGCTTTGGCGGGAAAGTCGGGCAGTTATTTTGAAGTTTATTGCTGCTTTGAGGGAGATTGGGACAGTAGATTAGAATGAAATTTTGTAGAGTTTAGGAAGGTTTAGTAGCTTTGGTCATGGGATTCAGGGTAGGCTTCCAATCTGGAGAAAAATCTGCAATCTATCCTAGTTCTTCAAAATAGAGGAAGATGAACCAAATATATGCAATCGCTTCTAGAAGAAAGACAGCGTATTTTATTTTAGATTTGAGAATGATTATTTTTTGACTCGTGCTTCCTCGCTTTTATAGTTTATTTCGAGATAATTCGATATCTCGATAATTATTCTAGGGCCTATAGCACCTGCCGCACGCTACGAAAATACGTTCAAGGACAACCATCATTCCGAACAAGGACTTGCTGAAGAAGCCTATTTGTCATATGAGTGAGAAGCAGTCGTGGGCACCTATTGTAATTGCTTGGTCGAAGATTGAGGCTGATACTAGAACTTGAGACTGTCTAACATTGCTTCAGCTGCACAGCCCGCGACCTCATCGAGGCAGGTTCGTACAAGGGCAAGTGCTAAGGAAATCCGTCAGGAAGAAGGTAGCTTGCATATCTCGATCTTCAGTGCTGGATTAAAGCCTTCGTGTATGTTTACAAGCAGGAGCACCACAATTTAGAGAATAAGACGCTAAGAAGACACAAGTAGACGCCAATTCGATGCTTTATAATTCTGATAGACGCTAGTAGATATTAATACAGATACTGAAATGGAAGCAAATAGATACTGATGCACAACGCTACAGGCACCATAGCAGAGGCTAAAGAGTACTATTAGATAGGACTGGTCGCTGCAAAAAACGTTAATGAATGATAATCCTTGAAGTAGACGTTAATTGGCGCTAATCGACACTAATAGACGCCAACAGCTGCTATGCTAGACACCAAATAGACACCAATGGGCGCCTATAGGCACCACGCAAAAGTGGCTGATAGACACGCTAGAGGCTGGTGGACGGCGCTAGTTTGAGATTCATAGACGGAAAGAAGTTGTCACCTTTTCATTATTAACCTCACCTTCATGCGCAGCTTCATCGTTGATTTTTCCTGTCGTGATTTCACCGTTCCGCCAGGCTATTATCTCCATATTCGTATTTATCGTCTTTTCCATTGACTTTGCCCGATTTGGCGGAAGAGGCCGGCAAGGCCAAGGGCTACTTCTATAGTTTTCGAGAAGTGAGGAGAAGTTTAAATACCATTCAATTTGCAACATTAGGGCGAAGCCTGGGGTTTTCGAGGTGAGGAGAGCTTCCGGACTGACTACCATTCGTGTTTATCGATTTATCGCTTGTTCATCTTTTTCTGTCGGGCTGCCGTCATTTGTTGGACAACGAAAAGCAGAACAGAAGTCGTGGAGTTCTTGAAAACGAAAGCCGAGCAGAAATCGTGGAGTTCTTGAAAACGAGGAACATGGCGTTTTTATCATATCTATTCTTAGCGTTTGTTCATCGTTTTGCAGGATTTTGTCCTAGTCTGTTGCAGAGGCTCGCATCCGCCAAATTGACACCTCCTTCTGATCCTCCGCCACGAAACAATCCTCGAAGTGCATAACCGGGATGAAGCAAAAGTGAGAACAATAGACAACTTGCCTGCCAACACAAGTACAGCTTTTATCTCTCAAGGAATCTCACAACGCTGATTAGGCGCTACTTGACACTATTACGGGTAGGCTGGGCTGTTATCAGCCCCCATAATCTAATAGTGTATATGATAGGCAAATATAGCAGAAAACAAAAGTGTTAGAAGACACAGGTCCGTATTTCAACACGTTTTGTTGTGTTGTTGAGATAGTTGGTTTTAAGATCAATATCATACTCGATATAATTCAGTTGTTTTCGTAATTTGGCGATTAAACGTAAGTTGAAGATATCTTATGTTCTCCATCTTCAAATATAACTTGAATGAGAGAGCAAGAGAGATATATATATATATATAATTATATATATATATACATATATACAACTGTATATATATATATACACATCAGATTTATCAAGTCATGCCAGTTTAAAATTCGTCAATCTAGTAGCAAGTATTGTAATATAGGATTGGAATGATTCTAATGTTCCCTCTAAAACATCCGGCTTTATGGCCATAGGTCTGGGTGCCCATTTACTCTTTTCACGCAAGCTCCGAGACCCGCTCACGGACGGCAGCTTTGGCTTTCGCCAAGCGCACCCGCAAAGCAACGCTGTAAGTGTGCAAGGCCTCCAGCCAATTGCAAACATTTGACAGGTCACTTGTTTGGCCTTCACAAGGGTATGCCAGATCTGTTCAAGAACAACAATTGAAACCCGAAGCCAGTGTATTCTGGGGCCACTTCTTCTCCCACGGGACTTCCTGGTTCCGTTTTTGGCATGGAAACTTATCCGTGGGAGGATTTGCACGATTTGGAGGCTTGCAGAAACAATGCTGGACACGCGAAGGTGGTTCATACGATAATCAACACCGGCATGATCTGCGCAAACCCTACCTACCTTCTTCTTCGCGCCGGGCTCGCGCTTGCGGCCATGAATGGCGCCACCTCGCTGGTGGCGCATGCGCTGCCGCTTCTTTACGATGGTCTTCTTCGTGGCGGCTTTCTTGGCCTGGCCAACCAAAAAGCCAACAAGGGACCGTCGCTATGAGCTGACTCTCGTCGGCTCTTCCCGATGGACCCGTGAAGACACCTTGTCGCCTCTACAGAAACCCCCTCACCTCGACATCCTAATTTTAGTCTGCAATTTCAACTTAACTTAAGCTGAAAGAAACGATTCAGCAATTACACTCTCACAACTCGGACTTGCCAGTCGAGGTCTCCGTGCGTTGGTCGGGACTCAGTAATTCAGGTTGCAACTTCACAAACGTTCAGCGGACGCTGGGGTGATTTGGGCTGGTTGTGGGGAAATGACGGGCCTTGGACATGATGGGGTGCTTGTAAAGCCTCAAGCTTGAGCTACTGCAGCAGACACCCTAACAAATTCGGGTGCCGCATGAGAACAACGCCTTCGCAACTCCACGAAAGATGCTCCAAAACATGCAGCCAGCTCTGTTTGGGGTTTAGAGTCTGGAGTCTGGAAACCTCCAACGATTCCACCCCGAAAATCTGCGCAGACACACACACACACACTCGCAAAAAATCTTCGCCATCTGAGTATACATTTCGGCTGAGGCCTTGCTCTGCTTATCCTTCAAGCCCTTGCTGCTTGCCACAAGCTTGTCAATGTCGCTCGTCGGCACCGCCGTCTCCTGCGTACGGGGCGTGCATGTTACGTCTGCTGCTGTGGGCAGGGCTACATCAAGCAAGGCTTTGGAAAGTAACAAGGCTTCTGCGTGCTACTGCGGCATCCCGCCATGCTAGGGCTTGCACACAACTGGTCACACAAATGGCAACATAATCTTCAAGCAGCGTCCGCAGCAGCGTCCGCAGCAGCGTCAACGGTAAAGGAACACTGCATATCGCCGACGGGTGCAGTCGGCGCGTTGGGCACCGGACCCTGCCTCGAGCACCTCCTTCAATTCTGCAACCCGCTTGCCAAGCTGTGCATCCTCAGCGGCAAGCATGTAGACCGCACGTGAAAGACTCCCTAACATGCAGCAGAAGGTATGGCGAAAGCCGCAGAGCTCGAGGTCGAACAGCTGAAAGGGTCAGTCGTGGTCAACGAACATTGCCAATCTCTAACCCATCCGGCAACAAATTGAATCTGAAGCTCGTCACCTGCCATGCGCAGGAGGGACCAACCTGTGTCTAGAAAGAACCGTGGCCCCGTGGGCTGCACATCGAGATTCGTAGTCACTCATGAGTGCAATTCCTCGAAGCAGGCGGACTTGCTCATCATCACGGCCTCCCGATATCCAAACATGGGCTATGTTGGACTTGAGTTGTCTGCTCAGAGAGAAGCGTTTGATCAGCAAGCCAGCAATCAAGCAAAACAATACATCTTGACCAGTGCACCAGCTCGTAAGGGTTCGGGGGAACTCCGCACTTGCAGTGTGTGAAAGGTTTGCAGAATTTCGAAAAGAAGGTCTGCAGCCGAAATTTCGTGCGGTAGACAGGCCAGCGAAAGCCTTTTTGTTGAAAGTCACAAACCTGAATGACATGGATTGAGTGTCGAAGGCTTGGGTATGCATGCTGAAAAGGCTGCTGCTGTTTAGGGCAGCACGAAACAGAAGCACAAGGTCACAGGGAGCATATCCAGGCAGTGACTCGCGAGGCATTGGAGAAGTTTCCCTACCCGGGCACTGCATGCTACGAGGCGAAGGAGGTCACTGCAAGTAGATCGCAGACGCAATCATCGTCTAGCACGAGCCTGGTACGGCATGCTTGCCATGGCTGTGGCATCAGAGTGCGACAGAAGGACTTGAGAGAGGGGTTAGGGTTCTGGTCGTTCAGTCGGCTCTGGCCCAGGCCCAGGCCCGCTGCTAACACAGATGGAAGCGAAAGACTCGCTACGATTGCTCGGTGAACAGACGCTGCCTTGAGCTATCTGGTTTAAGAGTTCTGAAGGCAGCTCAAAAAAGCTTAGTTTCTGTGTAGCAAGCCTTCAGCCTTCTTTCGCTGTGTGTGCTGCCGGGGCTTAGGAAGTAACGCTGCCAGATTCATGGAATATGTGCCTCCACAGAAGATGGCCTTGCCGTTGGCAGCCTTCCAGTGGTCGAGCAGGTAGTGACGAGCCTGATTCCGAATGCACGCACACTTCCTCACTCCAAGAGTTTTACGCTCCGCGCAATGCCTCCAAGTCCTTTTTTCGTCGCTTCGCATCCTTTTCGCCACAGCCGCCAGCCTCACAGGTATGCGTTGGTGTCTTCAAAGCACTTCAGAACCAATGCTTCGGGATCGTGCTCGCTACTGCTATTCACAAGTATATACTTGAAGGCATGTTCTTGGAGCATCACCAAACTTTGCACGACCTGCGTCTGTGTGGTTTTTGCAAGGCATGTGAATGGCAAGCAGCAGTATCTGGCAGCCTTTCTTGCTTCGCATGGCCATTGCCTCGTAGTGAGCTGCAGGCACTGACAGCCGGTTGAGGCGCATGAGTGGACCGTGCTGCAAGACCTGCGACTCACAGCAGTCAAGGAATCGGCCTAGCCAGCTTGGCCGAGTCGATTGCCAGCATGAGAAGAAACAAAACGTGCTCCTGCGCACACATATCAAAGTCCATCTTCGGATCGGCTGCCTGACAGCTGCGGGAAGCCATTGCTGCTTCAGGGCACAGCGCCGCTTCCAGCCTCATTCCAGCGAAGCTTGACTCCCGGAGTCAGCACAAAGAAGTCGCCGAGGATGGTCTGATCCAGGCTGATCTCCGGCGCCTTTGATCATGAACGAGGTTGCAATGTCGGGTACAAACGGCCCCTTGGCACAGTTGGGCACCTTGAGCTGGAAGCGGACATTGGGCAGGATGTACGGCCCGCCTCGCTTCACACTCGGAAAATCATGCAACGTGTCTTTCAGATGTGGGCCACGAAAGATGTTTTTGGAGGGGCCGCGGCCCGGGCGCCTCACACTAATTAACGCACACTACACACTGACGCCAACTCCGGCACAAGTCTTCGACTTAGCCAAAAGACCAGCGACGTGAACTGCAAGTGCAGAGCCACTGTCACAGCCACTGCACATGCGCAGCTGCGCAACGACAAAATTCGCAGGTGCACGAGGGTGATCCATACTGCCCTGTAGGTACAGTAGTTTCGTTGGAAGAAGCTCTGTTTCCAGCTGACATACCGAGCACCGGTCACAGCTGAGTTTACATGCAAATGCAAATGGATGCACTTGGGCCCCGACCCAGCTTGGCACCCACTGACTGCATGTTCCTCCAAATCATTGCAGCAGCAGCCTCTGAGCAAGGTGCAGCCGCACTTGCGGGGTGTGCCACATGCTGCGATTTGGCTTAATCCCTTCCCCCTTTTATTAAACACCCCCCTAATATCGAACACACCGAAACCATCCCGCGCCCTCTAAAACCTATGTCGAAAGGGAAAATAGAAATAAAGCATCCCTTATGATTCATGACTTTTGAATTGGGAACTAGCGGGGGGCCCCCCCGCCCCGTTTAATGTTAAGGGGAAGGCATTATACAGTTCACTCGCAGCTGGCATTGCTGTTGCGAGAGTGGGTGCATGAAGTCTGCATGACCACACCAAAAGTGTGTATCTTCGGTTTCTGGCTCAATGGCTTGCCACCTCGAGTCTCATATGTAGCATGTTACCAACCTAAGCCTATTTCATTCAGAATTACTGCCCAGTGGGTGGTTCGGGTCCCTTGCGCCAGTTGGGAGTGTTACGTTTACATCCTCCAAGTCACGACCTTACAAGGTCACAGAGCTGCCTTGAGAATCTTCGAAATGAGAACAACGATGCTAGTGCAGATCCGTTTGGCCGTGCACGAAGGATTGCCAGTGTCGGTTTGTCCAATGCAAAGAAGACATTGTGAATTGGAGAGAAGGGAACAACGCAAACCCGTATCTAAGGGCTCTCTGCAGCCATGGCAGTACGGCACAAAAGGTGCACCAAGCAGCATGCAGCTGTGAAGCTCCACCAGCGCCAACATTCGCAGACAATACTGACTCAACAACTAAAAACTGAAGCTCAGGAGAAATCAAGTGTGAGGGGTGGCACAAGCAGACAGCAGCTTCTACGCCTGCAGAGGAAGCTTCCGGCCGCGGGAGTCGGCCCAGGAACTCGGCTCTCCATCCACGAGCCGTGGCACCCCCAGATCGTCAGCCATGACCACAACGGGTCTCCTGCGCTCAGCAAACACTCAAGTGCCTATGGTCGGAGATCGTAGACGGGCTTGTCGCAGAATGGGAGGAGATGCAGCGGACCTGTTCAATCAGTCCAGTGCCTGCCTCTTGGTCAAATATCTTGTGCACAAGAGTCTGCGGGGCTACTACCTCGGAAAAATAAGCCCAAAATAGTAAAACAAACTGCTCATAACCCGCTTCGGGTACGGTAGCATGACCCGGTTTTAAGGAAAAGGTAGGTCTGTCCTCGTGAACCGTGTTTTGAGATGATCCTACTAAGTCATCCAGGGAGTCAAGATATGGTAGTTGAGGTCTGAACTTGCGCCGCTGAAGGGCTGACCGCTGCTTTGAGCTGATTCATGCTGGTGGGATCTTTCACAAAATTGCACAGGACACCCTGCAACGATCCAAACTGAAAAACATGGGTCGCAGAGCCAAAGCATGTTTTGTATTCACAAATCATATAACTATATGTCTGTCGTGCCTTGTGCGGAGAGAAGAAGTGGCTCCTTCTTTGCCCTTCATAGGGATTGCATGGAGCTGACCCGCAGATCCCGAAAAGTAGGCTACCCACCCCGAACCTGCAACAACCCATGATTGACCCATGTTTAACCTATAATTCACCCACAGTTTAGCGATAAACCAACCCCGGTGCCGGAAAGACCCGGCTTTCCCCACCCAGCCCCTGTGTAACCCATAGTTAGCCTGTGTGTAACCCGTATTCGCCCATAACCCATTTTGGGTTACACAGTTATACACATCCAGAGCCTTTACCGATGCTAACACTTTTCTCAAAGGCCAAGTTCAGGGTCTGGGTTTGGTCTTCAAGGGTGCTGAAGGGCTTCAGGGCGTCCTGTTTCATCCTTAGAAGATATCCCATCTAAGCTTCGATAGGGAATGTCCTAAAGCAAGATTTTGTCTTTCACACATAAGCCCGTGTTTTACCCACAACCTGTCTCTTTTACGGTCTGGGTTCAGTCGGTAGACACTGCAGCTGGGACATTGGGTAGCATTGGGAGGGCAACAGCACACAGGCTAGTAGGCTACAGGAACGGGCATCTGGAATCTCGCAAAACCGACCCACCTGTTACCAGCTGGGTGCACCCGAGCTTGCTAGAAACCAGAGGTTCTGACCAAAGAAAACCTGAAGAACACAACTTCGCAATGCCAGAAGTCCCGGATGTCTTGGCCATGCCGATGGCGGCATTGACGCTCTGGGAGCAGGAACCGGTGGGTCTGACATTCTGCGCCCCGGCGCTTCTGAAAGCCTTTGCGGAGCCAGAACCGACCTCGTCATTGCACGACAGCCATGGGCAAAAACGTTAACCTAAACACAGTCGAAATCGAGCCAGGGTTGGGGTCAGGCTCAGGACCCTGCGTGCCAATGAACCTGCTGAAAGAGCTCCTCCCCGCACGTCTGCCGCATGCCTGCCACCTCACTGAAAAAGCAGACTAATGTTACTGCTATCGACCTTGCCACCTGTGGGGCCTGAGACACATGAAGCTGCACAAGTGAACTGTGCCGAACAGCCTCTTGGAAGAAAACTGCACCGCACCAAGGAGCTCGCATGGAATTCGCACAAGAGTAGCGGGAGGTCCGAAAGGGGGCCTGGTACCCAAAAGCAAAAGCTACCAACCTCGAGAAAAATGAGAAAGAGAGAGAGAGTGGGGTAAGGGGTGCCCGATCACTTCTATCTTTTTGTCTTGTGTCACTTGCATCTTATTTTCCTTTGTCGCTTCTGTCTTTCTTTTCTGTGTCACCTGTGTCTTTTTACTTCTTGCGAAACAACAGTCTCGAACGAAAGCCCTTTTTTGGCAGCCGTCCACGGCTGGCCAAATAAGCTTGCAGAGTTTGGGCTTCTTTCATTGGGGTTTCGGTCCGGGTTTACTCCTTTTAGGGCTTCGGCCAGGGCTTGCTCCTGTTAGGGTTTCGGGTGTCATTCAAGCTTGCCTTTTATTTCTTTTAGGGTTTCGGGGCCCGCTTGCTCCGTTTAGGGTCTGGGCATTCTTTCATTCGGGTTTCGGTCTGGGCTTACTCCTTTTAGTGCCTAGGCCTGGGTGTTACGGTTGACCGCCTACCTACCTTTTACTTCTTTTGGGGTTTCGGAGTCCGTTTACTCCTTTTTCGCTTGGGCCTTCTTTAATAAGGGTTTCGGTCTTTGTTTTTACTCCTTTTAGGGCTTCGGCCTGGGGTT
>CAJNDV010036814.1:0-12235 GCA_905221635.1 Symbiodinium sp. CCMP2456 | reverse complement strand
TACGGGGCCTTATATGGGCAACTGTTTGCCTCACGCCGACTTTTTTGATATTATGGGGTGGGTTTTGGGAGGGGGGGGTCCATATATATATATATATATATATATATATATAATATCATATCAATATGATGCAGGGCTGCCACACACCCCCTCCTCCCACATCCCATGGTATCCCCCCCTCTCCGTCCACCCCCCACCTCTCCGTGGGGTGGGGCCTGTGGTCGCATCCCCGCCCCGCCCTTTGTTCGCAGTTGTGCCTGCTGCCGGTGATACTGCTCCTGATGTTGTGCTGCTCTAGACGGCGATGCGAGTCGACAATCGGATCATCTTTGACATCAGGCTCAACATCATCATTGTCGTCGTCATCTTCCTCATCAGTACCGTCAAAAGAACAGTTGTCACCATCACCATCGAGATACAACCTTCAAGTCAGGCATTGTAATTCATGTCTGATGCGGGAAAACTACTGCGCAGATTGCCGCTTTCTGCACGGAGCAGGGGTTGGGTACCATAGGGGATCTTTTTTTTTGGACAGGAAACTCAGCAAAGCCGAATACACCGAAGCCCTAGTTCCTACGGGAGTGGGCCCTACGACAGCCCCGTGACAACCGAAACCAGGCAGCATCCCGACTATGCGGCTTTAAAGTCAGCCGGCAAAACCGACACCGCCAGCCACGCCGCTGGTCTATAAAATCCAACTCATGGCTAGGGTGGACTCCACGACCAACCCAGTCAAGAGTGGTTCGGTAGCATGGGCCTGTGGCCAGTTCTTTACCCAGTAGCTGGTTGCTAACACGAAGACCACAAGTTTGACAGATAGCGAAAGATGAGGCAACCCCTAACTTCCAAGAATGATGCGGGTAAAGGATTGGCAAGCTAACAAGAAACTCCCTACGAGTGGCAGGCCTGGGGCCCTGCTTGCGGGCCTCCCGCGGGGCTCGAAGGATGCGCACGGCCCTAGACGTCAAGTACTCAAGGATTTTCCAGCTTCCGGCGTCAGACCACCTGCGGATATCGACCCACGTGGACAACACAGGCTGCCGATCCAACCAACGACTAAAGACCAATGCAGCTTCATCAGCGTAGGCATTGCTGAAATAGGCCCAGCCAAGATCTGGGCCAAATTCAGGCTCGAACATAGGCAAGGAGAGGTGAGCCCTTACCCAGGTGCCTCGCAACCACCGCTGTAACAAAGCCTCGCGCACTTCATGCCACAAGTCCAAATTCGACCAAGAGGATCGCAAACGACGAGTGGACACCAAACGCTGAAACAATTTCATATTCAACTGGGAATCGCTAGAGAAAGAGATGGGGCCCCACGTGTGCCTTAACAGCTGCACGAGTGCATACAGCTCGGCTCTAGCATAGGGGATCCGCACGACACCCCCAATCCGCACAGCTGCAGACCACACCCCACCGGTGGGGTACCATAGAGGGGGTGGGGGGGGATACCATGGGGGGGGAGGTGGCCCGGGACCCGCGAGCATCTATCTATATATATATATATATATATAAACACACACACACACATACTATGCAACCTGAGGCGGCTCCCTTTGCAGACTACGGTGCTTCTAAAAGGGATCTGCTCAGGATTCCGTGTGATCAATTTGTGGGGGGTGTGGTGAGATCGGGTTGTGTATACGTGTAAAGATGCCCCAGCCCACCTCGGTACTCATTCCAAGGGCTCACTTCGCAAGAAAGATGGGCGCCGAAAGTGATAAAGGTTCGAGTCTCACAACTACAGGGTTTACAACCTAAGGTTGTGCGGGTGTCCCGAGTCGTTCGGTTTCGGTGATCATATCTGAAACCTTTTGCCTGCAGGTTCAGGGCAGTCTGTTTAAGAAAGAAGTGCCACGTCGCCCAGTAGGCTGGCGACTTGCTGCCGTCACTATCACGATCAGCACAACTATCATGAACAGAGTCAATACCTCAACAGGCATCCGGAATACTGTTCATGCGGTTCAGTTTCTATTTCGCGACGTTCTGCTGTTCTCATGACACTCATCCTCGCCATGCTCAGGGACCCCCTGGTTATCATCAGCATCCTTGTCGTCGGAAGTCGTCACACGAATGTCTCCTGAGTTGGCTCGTCTCACTACTGCGTTAGCAGTGCCCCGTTGACGCTGGCCGTTGCTATTCGTGACCATGGCATGTGGGGCGGTTCCTACGGTCCCTGGTGCCTCCTTGGCCGCTTTCGCGGTGCGCAGGGACTCCCGGCGCTTGCCCAGCTGCAGCCTCAAGGGCAGGGCGAATATGAAGACGTTGGCAGTGGTCCGTGGTGGTGGGCATCGCTCCAAGCCACAAACAGTACGTATGAGGTTGCCACTACACTGGTTGCATTGCTGCGAGCTCCTCTTCAGTGTTCGGCTAAGTTGTTACAAGTAGTGCCCGGCATCCAAAGCAGTGGCCTGCCCGAACCCAGAGCCAACCTGCACCCTGAAGCGGTCCACGTGAGACCCTGCCCATTTCAACTGACCCTCCCTGCCCGGATTCAACTTTTTACACCAAGTCAAGAAACGCCTCCTTGTCGGAAGGATCTTGAGGCCTCCGCCCGAAACTTCGCACACCAATATGCTTACTGCTTACTCCGACGCCCAATGACTTTCAGGAATCTTCTGTTGATTCATCTGAGGTCCACGACTGCGCCGCTGCAACAATCTGGCGGAGGTGCAGGGCAACGGGATTCGGGTGCAGGGCAGGAATTTCTCGGCCTTTCTCCGGGAGTTACGATCGTTCTCTCCGTCGGATCTCAGATCTCAGCCGCAGTAAGGCCTCAACAACCAAACCTTAGCCCTGGAGCCAAGGCAAGTTCAGGTGGCCCTTTTTCAGGATGTTATGGCACACGGCAAAGGATATGATCACTGCTGCTGCGGTCTTGTGACTGCTTGTCGACTACAAGACTGGCTCTCAAAGGCACCGCCAACTTGCATCTTGTTATCTTGTTCATACCGGTGATCTTGACACGTTACAACCCAAATCTTGAGTAGTACAGAAATCAATCTTTGAAGCCCGAAACCCCAACAGGCCCTGGACCGCAGAACAACTCTGCGCCCCTCTGAAGCAGATATTCATTGCACCGGAATCTCCAGCTCCGGTTCAGGGCTCAACTCTTGAAGGCTCAGGGAGGAGGGAATCCGGTCTAGAAGACTATCCGACTGCAAAAGCCTACAATGTCTCGTTTTCCCAATCTCTGTTGGAACTGTGAGATAGCATAGAGGATCATTAAATCGAAAGAGTCCCTGCCCCAGTGGAAAGCCCCATCGCAGCAAGCAGTGAAAGGCAGTCCTAGAACATAGATATACTTGTGACGATAGTGAGCAGCCGAGCGCTGAGAGTCGTGCTGGCACAGCGATAATGATTCCCCACTCCTTGTTTTGCTACAGTGTTATGCTGGCTCAGGTTTCTCGCAATGACGGCAGTCTTGAGCGCCTTTTTCACGAAGCTGCTTCGGTGCTAGTAACTGGTAACAACATACAATTTTGTCCGCCGTCCTTGGCAGACGCTAGCGTCAAAGAATGCCCTCTTGCAACGTCCAAGTCTAAGAGTTTGCGGCTCCCTTATGGTGTTCGGAAGAGCAGGCCACAATGGCAAAAACACGGTAGCTTGAAGCATACGCTTTGGCAGATTCTGCGGGTCAGCAACTACACCGAATCCTACATCTGCTCATACGGCTATTCCAAGATGCCAAGATGAGTCTCAAACGAAGCAAGAAATGCCGGAAATCGGAAATTCCTCCAACTCAGCTTTGATCTCCTCGCGATTACGTTGGAAGAAGTTCGCTCGACCTGCCTGTTGCAGACGTCGGTGAAACATGCTGGCAATCCTGGATTCAAACCATCCTCAGCCTCTAAACCCCGAATCGTACTTGTGACTGCGCAGCATGTCTATTGCTCGTTAACACCTGGATCTATGTCCGTTGCTTTAGAGCCCACACACCCGACACCTGGCTGTTCGCCGGCCTTAATATTCCGGTCTAGATGTGGTGGTCGTCGCTTGGAAAGAGCCAGGACCCGAAAGTAACCTTCAAGTACCCTTCTAGAAACCCCATATGGCAACCGCATTGTAATAGCTTCTTTTGGGCCCCACAGGATGAATTGGGGGCCCCGTGGTTAAGTTTTAGGCCAAGGAGTCAGCTTTCATTACCAGAGCTCCAGAACAAGCCTTAGAGTACCGGCAGCACCGAAACTGTCCAGGCTCCAGACTCGAATCTCTAATCATCACAGAGCTCCCTGGTTTCACGGGAGGATACCCGGAAACCTGGGCATCCTGGTATATACCAACGGATCTCAAGGATCTCGGCCTGACTCTCGAAAGAAACCGTCATGAAAGGCTGCTCCGTCTTCCCTGCTTTCGTCAGACACAAAAGCCGAGATCCGAACCCCCAATCCCCGAAGCCCTGCAGACTGAACGGGTCCCAAAGGCCCCTCATAAGATCCACTTTCTTTCTGCAACACTGTCTGCTTTTGCGGCAACCGTGACTGCACCTCGTTCTGCAGTACAAAACTGAACCCCCTCAGTTGAGGCCCATGTTGATCGGGACTCACAAGGACGGAAGGACGTATGCGCACACACACACACACACACACTCTCTCTCTCTCTCTCTCTCGCTCGCTCGCTCTCGCACATTGCAACACGACCCTTCTTTCAATGATGTGGGCCCGAGGCCTAACGCTCTGAATCTAAGTCAGCCCGAGACCCCGGAAAATACAGAGAATCGAGATTTTGACGACTCAGCCGACATCACTGGCAGTTCGCCTGTAGCGGATGACTATTTGTTTGGGGCTTCAGGGTTGTAATGTGGGGTCCGTTTCGCGAGCCTTGAATCCTGAACCTAAGTCTTTTCAGATTCTGCTTTCTGCTTGCCCGATTTTCGGATGTCTTGTCGGAATCGCTGTGTTGAGTCAGACATCAGGGGTAGGCGCATAAACTCAGCCCCAAAATGCCACCCCATCACCATCCCCCCCTCCCGCCAACTCGTAATGCCGTAAACTCCTAAACCCTAAACCTCCCAAGATCACCAACAGTTTTGGAATGAAGCGGCCACAGCCAATTCGGTTCGGACCGACTGCGCTGATTGAAATTCCAAGATCTCGATGATTGGAATAGGGATTTGGGATAGATTATACAATATTGAGTTTTCAACAGCACAAGCCAGGAATAGTAGTTGTACATACTGAGGCTCCTATATTAACTGGTTTGACTCCTTCAGTTTGGTGTCTAGGATATTTCGGGTTGTGGGTCATCTGCATATTGAAGGTTGGGGCTTCGGGATATGGCCTTTCACCTTCACTCACGCGCATTCCTGATAATTTTTATATCTCTCTGCCTATACGCACCTACCTACATGTTTCTGTCTCTGTCGCTCCCTCTCGTTCCCCACAGCGTGTGCGTGTGTGTGTATATATTTACATATACATCTATCTATGTGTATATGAGTATATGTATGTATGTATGTATATATATATATATATGTATATATTATATATATATATATATATAGAACTACCTGCAGGTACTATGCGGTAGAATACAATTCGGCATGGGCTTCAGAACCCCTTTGAACGCCTTAGTGTCTTAGTGTATACCTTTCTTGGGGATAAGGAGGGACTGGCAGCAACATCTGAAGGTGCACTCCGCTGAAACGAGACATGCTTTCGGGTCGCGGGGCACCAAGCTTAAGCAAAGCGGCGACTGTCTTCTTTCAGCAACTGAGTGAGACAAATATCCACATAGCCTTGGCTTTGGCAGAGATGCTTCCTCGCGACCACATCCCTGTTGAGATATCAGGCCGTTTGCCTCAATCTGATAATGCCGACACCCAAGATGTTGGCCTTTCCGAACTTCTGTTGTTCTAATCCTCGACCCTTGGTGGTGTCTAGAGTGAAAGCTCAGTCAGGTGTCGGGTCGGACAGGACACGGATGAAAGGACGACGCTTCGCTTTACTTCACCATCTAGACAGTAAGCTTGGTAGATTGCAATATGCACGTATGTGCACAAACGCACACGCACACTCATGCATGCACACAGACAGACAGAAAGGCAGAAAAGTTAGCCAGCTAGCCAGCCAGCCAGGCAGGACAGGCAGACAGACAGACGGACAAACGGACAGACAGGCACACACACACACACACACGCGCTCTCGCAAACGCAACCGCACACATACATAATGTACGTGCATAATTAACAAACCTGTACATTTACATGCACATACACAGATACATCTACCTCGAGAACCAAAGTTTCGAGAAATAACTAGCAACTGCAAAAAAACCTACGCCTTTAGTGAAGTTGCAAGTTTATTCTGCAACTGACAAAAAAACCTGCAACTTGAGTAGGAACCTGCAACTTTCCCATTCCAACAAAGCCCTGATAGACTTAAGTTAGGTTCCAAGCCCCTTGGACAGCGAATGCTTGCAGGCATGTCAGGTGCTGCTTGCAGTGGCACGATTGTGCAAGCCGTTCCGCAGTGTGCAGCAAGCGAGTTCGAGGTTCCGGATCATGATGACATGCTAGGTCAAAGCAGAATGCCTGCTTGGTATCGGTAGGCTTGTCGGCTAGCACCGAAGCATGAAGCAGTTCAATCGAAAACACAGTGTAGCATAGCTGCGAATAATTAGTAATTCGTGCCTTTGGCATGGCGAGACTGGCTTTCCTTTGGGTGCTTCTGTTGGTTACGATGAGGTGCCTCGCCTGAATATCGGTCCTTTGAAATCGAGGGAGTGGGTGTCCTGCTGTTGTTGTTGGTCGTTCCGAGGCATGTGCCGCTTTTAGAAAACAACTTCCTCCGGCTGGGGCTGGATGCTCAGACAAAGTGGGCTTCAAGCTCCCATTTGTGATGCGAAAAGTGTGCTGCATGCAGACCTCCATGTGCTCGCACATATAGGGTTTTGGCTCCGACCGGCATTTTGCTGCAGGAGCTACTAGCTAGGCTGTTTCAGTGATGGCGAAAAGCCAGCTTGCAAAGAAGTGGGAGAGTGTGGCTCGTGTTAGGAACCGCTTTCGGAATGGCCAAGACTGGCTGAAGCTGAAGACCGGGGGAGATGGTGCAACCAGGGTGGCAGCATGTGCGACCTCGTTTCGGCAGAATGCCGAAATTGTGAGCTGCTTGCTGCAGACATCCGGGCTTGAGAAGCTGCCCCTGCCAGCCTTGACGGCACAGGTAGGGCAAATCCATGCATGCTTTCATTGCTCGATGGGGCCCATAAACTATAGATTGCAATCCACCCTGCCGCAGGTGGCTGCACTCTTCAAGAAGATGGGCTTCATCCCTGAGAGCCCCAAGCAGGCCAAGGACGATGCCAAGCTTCTAAAGAGTCTTTTCAGTTATGCTCTTCGCCGAACGGCGGATGCTGAGAGAAGGGGGCAAGTTGCTCGAGCAGCCAGGCTGCTGAAGCATAGCAGTTGAATTTAGGTTTCTTAAGAACTTAGGGGCTCGGTAAATACCATATATATCTTTATATTTTTAGATCTCCCTCAGTTTGTCGATCCTTTTTCATGTAGTCCATTGCTTAGGACTTCAATGTGAGAACAGTGATGCAGATGATCGGGAAGCTGCAAGCTGGTGAAGCTGTGGCAGAGTCAGCCTTTGCATCTTTGCAGTCGGGGCTGTCCGAAGATGAAGTTTCCGAGGGTGATGATAATGATGAAGGAGAAGGGGAAGAAGAGCAGGAAGATGATGAAGAGGATGTTAAGCCAGATGAAGGAGATGATGAGGGTGTAGGGAAAGGAGAGCCGGAGCCGGAGAAGAAAAAGGTTGCCTCGGCACCCAAGGTCAAGAAGGTGTTGCCTTTGCCTGCCAGCAAAGATACACGTGTGAAAATCAGGCCTGACTACACTCCTGATCCTGCTTTGTTTCCCGAGATTCGCCCGAGCCCAACTTCAGCTGGGTCTGGACGATCTCCGGATGAGATTGAGCTGGCCCAATGCTTGCACCGCATCAAGAGTCTGGAGAAAGAGCTGGAGACTGTGTAGCTTGCCTTGATCTGAAAGTCCCATTGTGTGATATTAAGTAATAGAGGCATTGGGTTTGTGCATGTTGCAATGAAGGTCCCCAGGGAGTAACAAGATGAAGTCCAAGAACACGTCCGGTTTTTTGGCCGCAATATTTGTGAATCATGGAGATTTTGTGCAGGGTTCTTTCATCCGACCTGCAGGTTCGGCTCTTGTGATTGATTTGGAGAGCCCACCCCGGGCCCCGAGCTCGGCCCCAGCAGCCAATCCTGATGCACCTCGGCCCAACTGAGTTTTTGAGAGTGCTTCCATAGCCTCTTGGACCTGTTGTTGACATGAGGATATCGAGACACAGCTTGTGTATGATGTTGACTTGGCTGTGGAGAAAGCTTCCAAGTCCCCGCCCACTGCATCGACGACGCCAGGGACGACCCCCCCGACAATCCGACACCGCACAAAGGCTCCTTCGAGCTCACCCACCCCACCGTCTGTTCCGACCCTGAAAAAGCGGAAAGTCTCTTGGCTGTAGCTTTGAGTCGAGTTGTGAGTGCAGTGTAGAAGCCACAGTGTGCACCTCTGTTTTCCGATGATGAGGCTATGGAGCCCTTGACTTTGTCTGCTGAAGAGCAGCAGGCTTTGAGGGCCAGCATGAAAAAATCGAAGAAGAAGAAGAATGCCTCCCCGAAGGGTTCCGAGGCTGATGAGACGAGTACGCCGAAGCCCAAGGCTAAAGCAAAGGCTAAAGCAAAGGCCAAAGCTAGGGTGCTGAGGAGGCCCTCGGCAAGACTTGTTCCCGCCGATGACGGGGGCGATGCCCCTCCGGCTCCCGCTAATCGGGAGCCTCTTGTGGAAACCCCGCCTCCGGGCGGCTTGGGTTGCTCTCGTTGCCGATTTGGCAAGACAGGGTGTAGCCAGTGCAAGAATCCCGAGTACAGGCCCCGGGGTCCCCGAAGGCGAGATCCCACGAACTAGCTTGCTTCTTTAGGCATTGTGCTGTGTTCAAATGCAGAGGTAAAGTCTTTAGGCTATCCGATGCTTCAAGCAGCAGGCCGCCCATGGTTTAGATTTCGCCGAAATTCACGTGCCGTGGTCAGTGCCATGGTCCAGTGGATCTAGTTTTCATCATGCAGAGCCAGAGTTTACACAGTCACGACTTTCTGTGAGATGCTGTGCGAGGGGTGCACAAACAGTCGTTGGAGTCGGCGAATGCACAACTACTATTCGAACGATAAGGCTACATACAGAAAACTGTTGTGCTGAGGTCTATGTGCTGCACATCACGAACACGCCGAACGGTGCGAAAGAGTACGAAGCAGGACGGTGCGACCACCGACTCTGTTGTGCCCGGTGTCTTTCAGATGTGTGCGATTGTTTGGAGTGAATCGTGCAGCTTTGTGGCTGTAGTGCAATAGTGTTCCCGGCCATGGTTTTGTTCCGGCGATCGACAGCTCACTCCTAAAAATGATAGATCTGCCGAGCCCCTCAGCTCAACAATGCAGCGAGTCATCTTTTCCAGATCCCAACACTTATCCTACAGACCCCACTTGCTCGCCCAGGTCGTGATTTCGCATATGGATCCTGCTGGCTCACATCATGTATGCTCCGAGCTTCGACAAGGTTCGATGATTTCCAGAATTGGGGGTTGGTGCTATCTATGACACATATGATAATCCTTTCATTCGGCCCTAGACTTTATTTAGCCCATCAATGCAAACTAGGCCCGCCCCAACAAACCTTCAACACCAAAGCATTTGGCTGTGATGGTATGATTCGACTTTGTGGTTTGGGCTCGCACGGGCTCGTGATTTCGCATTTCGCATTCCAGCTACACTTGGTGTGATAAGTATGCACATAGTTTTCGAGGTTTGGAGTTTAGGATTTCACGGGCAATATTACTAATGGAGTTGAGTGAACTTGGAATATCGGGTCTATAGAGCAGGGCTTTCGGCTTACTATTTCTGGGGTTGCTAGGCACAAGTTTCCGGAAGGGTGCACAGAACTATATGTTAAAAAATGGACTCTTCTAAAGCCAGTGACAAGACTAGGCCCGAGGTTACTTTAATCGTAGGGTAGCATGAGTAGCTAGCAGACTGGCACAACCGGTGTGTGCCATATGTGTACTGAGCAGGGCTTTGTTATAGGTACACAAGCACATTTTCTCACGCAATCAGTTGCTGTATGTACTGTATAGTGTGTGCATAGTTTGTAGCCATGCATAGATCAGCAGTCACACAGACATGGACCCATGTGCACGTTTCTATACATGCATGTGAGTCTGTCTGTATGTGGGTATTATGGGAAGAGGCTAGGATTTGTGGCCCCGGTGCATCTAAGCATGAAAACATACATACACGGGTACATGCATGTCTCTCTGTATGCATGTGTGCACATCTATGTGTATGTCTGTCTGTATGTATGTATGTATGTATGTATGTATGCATGCATGTATGTATGTGTGTATGTATGTATGTGTATGTGCTATAGTACATGTGTGTGCAGATCTGCACGCATGCACCTATGTATTAAACTCCAGAATTCAGAGATACTGATGAGCCACAAAGCCATGTTGTATTGCAGTATGATTAGTCCGACAAGCTTCAGGCTGTGGCCTTTGTAATGGTGTATGGTAATTATTGTCAGCTGTCTTGGCCAACAACTTACATATCAACAATGGTGCAATGTCGTGGAGTCCACTGTGTAGTCCTAGGAGAACTGGTGCAAAGCGCCGTCGAGTGTTACAGGATGTTTATGTTTTTTAATCTAATGATCTAGCTTCAGAATGCACAGTGCATCAATTGAAACCCCATAGATAGGAACTGCAAAATATAACCGGCAAGGTTGAAGACCCTCCAGCCTAAGCCCTGTATCCCCTGAGTAGTGCCCGCCTTATCATTAAGAAGCCTTCTGGAATGGCCCCAGGGCCCAATTCCTACGTGCTGCCGAAGCCAACCTCTAGCCCGTGCCTTGATTGCATTGTGGCTATCTAAGTTTCATAAGTATGCATGCATGTATATATAGGTATGTATACAGATATATGAAGTGTTGTGTATACACCGATGCACATCAATGAAGGGGAGAGATATGTCTACATGTCTAGACATGTTTATATACTGATATTAAACACCCACACACACATATATATATATATATACATATAGATATATGCATACTATGTCTATATACATGCATATGTGTGTGTGCATATTCGTGCAGACGATATTATATGTTTATATATACATATGTTAGGCATGTGTATGTGTAACCATGTATATACATATATATATATATATATCATCTGAATTTACTTATATATATATATACATATACATTTAGAAAAACATGTACATGTGCCTCTGTGGGAAAGGAACAAAAACGGAGACGGCGAAACCAATAGACCTACTCCTCAGGTGGTACAGGACCCTTAGTCCCTTGACCAAAAGACCCCGACACCCTACAGTTGCAGATTTCTCCTACAAAGATTATTCTCCGTCCCATGAAACCCGAGCCCTAAAACCTTACAGCCCGAGACCCCACTATTAAATTATAACCCTAGCTCCTGCCACCCAGAGGCTCTGTCCATTTGCGACAACTCTACTGATCTACCTTCTGGAGGCCTGCTGCCAGTTCTTCAAGTATCAACAATTCAGACCCAGGCTGCTTAAGTGAATTTTACGGGTTTTGTCCGGTCTGCTAGGGGCCAAAGCCAGGTTCTAGTTAAATTTATGGGTACATCCTTTCGATAGGACTCAATAGAGATATTTACTTAATCTTTCGGCTCTAAACCTGAACGGGATTTGAGTCTCTGCTGTTCTCTGTAGCCCCTAAACTGTGGCACCATTATAATCCCCTAAAACCTATCGGAGAACAAGTTTAGCAATCCCTCTGTTGAGGAGTTTAAGCTTCCAAGCTAGGAACCTCGGGTCTATTGCAGTATGGGCTTCAGAGTCGAGAGAGGGTTCAAGGATTATAAGGGTTTTGTTAGTTTACTCCGAATTGTTGGTTGCCCCTTCTCCCTCTCCCTCTCTCTCTCTCTCTCTCTCTCTCTCTCTCTCTCTCTCCCTCTCTCTTCTCGTTCTGAAACATTTATGCCCTACGGCTACATACCTCTCTCTCGTTCTCTCTGTCTGTAGCTTTACTTAACTATATGTATCTATCTATAGCGATCTATCTATCTACATCTGTTCCTATCGATCTATCCATCTATCTATCATAATCCATCCAACTAGCTATCTAATATCTACAATATTATACATAATAATATGTTTGTATATATATATATAT